>JANHGO010001256.1:0-35245 GCA_024606505.1 Aquila spilogaster | reverse complement strand
TAGCTACCGATGCAGAGCACAGCACTACTAGGGCTGCTATAGGGAGAATTAACTCCATCTCAGCCAGACCCAATACAGCTGCACTACCAGACAGACTCTGAATGTACCCAGGAAGGCTCTTTCCCACAGTGTTAACTACTCAGGTACCTTCAAATAGCTAATAAGCATGCCTAATGAGCTGTAACACCCTATTCATGGATAAGCCTGGCTTTTCTACAAATATTCTTCTAGCTCTCTGAACTTGACTCATGTATCTTCCCCTCTAATTCCATATTTACAGAACTAATTACTCCACTTGCATTTTGTTGCTAGCTTTTGCCATGTCATACAAAATTCTGGACAGAAGGAATGGGCTCAAACTGATGAAAGCATTAGTTTTGCTACCTGGTGTACTCTAGTTTAAAAAACAATTCTTGAAGGTGAGTAGCTTCCCTGGGGACTGTAGTTTCCTTTTTTCCTAGGAAAGGACTGCTTTTAGAGTGTTCAGATGACTGTTGTAGGCTGATAAATAATAAGAAAAATCTCCTTAACCTCTACTTAAATTTATAGCAAGATTCTACATTAGTGTTTTCTTTTGTGCTAGGAACTTGACCTGTAAGGATATACAAAATTGCTGCTGCTGCTCAGCAGAGAGGTAATGAAATTAAACCCTAGCACTAAACACGTAGAAATACTTTGTTAAAAAAGCAAAGTAGAGCAAAAAGAAACTAGTCATTGGGTGCATGATCATTTGTGAGCTCGGTGTATTGAGCAGAACTTGAAAGCGAAGCTTTCACATTTGAAGCAGAGGCTGCTACCACATGGAGTAAAGGAGGAACTGGCAAAAGAATGCAGTAGTTACCTTGCAGAGAGGCTTACCACGAGAGGGAAGTGCAACAGGCTCCTCAGCGGCTGTGTGTCAGATCGGAGTCCCTTTTGCTGTGATACCTTTCCAGGGCTGGAGAGCCGTGGCTCAGAGCTGACAAATTGGCAAATTCCTTCTGCAAGGCTGTGTGTTAGGATGCCAGTTCCAACACAGGGTCTCTAGGTCTGCCTCTGCCTGGAAGAATTGTCTCTCTGTAGGCAGAGAAATGTGAATGGCAGGCTTCGCATGGAGGTCTGAGAAGGCTTATTCAGTAACAAGAGTTGTTAAGCCGTCTGAAAACCAGACACCAGTCATGAGGTGAAACTTAAATAATTGTTTTGTATCTCAGTACATTGGTCACTACACTTTGCTTAGAGGAATGTGCAGATGTCTCTAACTTGAAGGAAGCAGAAGTCTACCTTGTAAAAGTTTGGGACCAACATACATTCAGAATGCAATCTGCAAGGCTTGTCCCCTTCACGCCAACTATGTAGCAACAAACTAGTACCAGACCCAAACTAGTACCTGCAACAGACTAGTACCAGACTAGTACCACTAGTACCAACTATGTAGCAACAAACTAGTACCAGACCCTGTATTCAGATCATTGGCAGAATTACCAGTGAAAAAAAATTGGTCAAAGTCAGTCCCATGGCTTGTGTTTTATTCTGCACAACTGAAGAAGTAGCTCAGAGATTGGATCCATCTTAAAATCCATCCTAAATGCACAGATGACAAGTGTATGACTAAATACTTAATGTAGACATGCCAGGCTCTAGTGGTATTTTTGTTTCTATTTAAGTTCTTATCCTCTTTCATTTCCATTCAACTTTTATTTTCTATTTTTATTTCATATTTCTTCCTCCAGTGAGATGAGAATAAAGACAAAAAATTCAAACAGCCTGCGTTTGCCCAATACAGGCATTACTGCCAGAGATATTCAGAACTCTTCCTTTCCCACACACCTATTTTGTCCATACAGACCATAAATACGAAACTATACTTTACAGCCTTGTAGCTTCTGCCCGAGCTCCAGACATTATCTGGTTTGTGGGTCTCAGCAGTAACATGGGCAGCCTTAATTCTGAGCATCTTTTGTGTTGGCACCTTCTTCTCTGAGCGTCACCAGATGGCAGTACGACAGAAGGGCTTTCAAGGTCTGCTGTTAACGTGAGACAGCAGAAATCATATATAGCCGCAGGTACACAATTCATGTTATAATTGCAGCTTCCATTTCTTTTCCTCAGTCCATCTTAAATAATGAGACAGGAGAGTATCACAGCACAAAGTATAACGACTTACTTTCCTGTTTTTTTACTTTCAGCAATCTGAGCATTTATAGGATTACGTTTTCATACTCCCACCAGCCTCTGGAATGGACAGGTTTCAGTTGGGCACCCAGCAGAGAAGCCACTTGGAAAACAGTGGTCTACTTTGACCCTCTCACTCTAGGGCACAGATTATAAAAGTGTCTGCATGTAGGAGAGCAGATAAAAGATTGTGAATGAAAAATGGACTTTTGGGGGAAACAAATTACTTGTAAATTGGGTCAGCTTTGGCAAAGGAAAAAGAATAAGGGTTATTTAATAGAAGGCGGTTTTTTCAATACTTCCAAAATTAAACTAGTTGATGTTCTGTTTTGAAAAAGCATTTTTCATTTAAACATTGAACAAAAATATTAGTAAGGCTAAATAAAGCATAACATAAACCAGAATATCTCAAGACAAATGTTATTTGTGGGGAGTTAATTTTCAGATGGTTATTTCATTGTTTTTAAACAAAAAAATTCCTATTCATACAACTTAATGAACAGTTCGGTTCTGTCTCTGTAAATCCAGTAATATAGAGCTTCTCAGTACATGTTTTTTTCCCAAGCTATAAATTCCCTGCAGGAACACAAGGTTAGGAACTGTCTTGCTAAGCATTTAGAACCATGGGGGTTTTTTGGTGCTACAAATTTCTGATTTTCCAATTATGTATCTCTATGCAGACTCAGCTGCTATGAGTGGACAACCTCCACAGAAGATCGTATCTGAGAAGACATCTGTATAAATACACAGTTGGATAGTCCAAATAAGTCTGCTCCACATATTAATACTGGGGCAGGGAAAGGGAAGAAGTATTTGTCATCTTCCAGGAAACAAGTATCCTTGTAAACACGATGCTGACTACCAAAATTAAGACCACTTTTATTATGACTTTATCTGCTCTAAACTGAATGCTGATTTTAAAAGACTGTGATGCATAAGTTATTTCTTTTACCCCATGGAAATTCTGACATCATTATTTAAAAAACAAAAATGCTTTTCACATTTTTGTGTTACATTTTGATGCAAAAATATTTACAGGAAGAAATTTTCAGGTCACATTTTTACTTAATAAGTAATATTACATATATTAAACCCATTTTATTGGGCATTTTTCTTCCATATATCGTGAAAAGTTTATCAGAGAGGTCAGTATTACAATCTCCATTTTGCAGGCTGGAAACAGTGACATTAAGAATTGGAAGGACATACCCAGGGCCACATTGCTAGCCAGTGGCAGAGCCACAGATATTACCTGGGCCTCCAAAACCCAAGTCCAGAAGTCATTAATAATTACAACTCTATTTTAATTTCACTATTTTCTCCCTCTCTGCTTAAAATGATTTGAAACAGAAGAAAAATGGGTCAGTGTTAAAATAACAGCACATTTGAAATTTTTAGCTCCCTTAATTTTTCACCTAGCCTCCAGTTTTCACCCTCGTTTCATTTTGAATCAGATCTGCCTAAATGACTTATTTTTCCCTGAGACAGCAGGAGGAGGTATGTTCCTGAGGATGCCAGCCTCAGTCCCCAGTGTCTAAAATATGCATGCACTGCTCTTTGGTTCCTGCCACTAAAAGAAAAAAAAAAAACATTCTGCAGAGATAGCATTTAAGTTTTAAATAATGCATTTCTTTATCTCTTCTGAGTCAAGGACCTCATTTCTTGTAGGCCCATAGATGACAGATAGGATAAGTGATTGCCCAGGTTACCGTGTTTTAATGTGGCTGATTCATGAGGTCCTGCAGCTCCTGACTAAAGGATATATTGCTGCCACTGTTCTCAAAGGTGCAGGGAAGGTCTGGCATGTAGAGGAACAGATGAACAAGGGAAAAATCAGTAATCTTTCCAGGCTTTCACAACCCACCTGTCCCAGGAACATCAGAGAAACTCAAACGGACAAATTTTGTTGGGAGATCTGAGTGAGAGCAGACTGATGTCAAGATACAACTGGAGGCATAACTGTGTACATAATGTAATCAGAATCAGAGACCTGGGCGGGACAGCACAGTTAACTGGGACTTGGTCGTGTAGCTTCCTTTGAAGTTTGAGGCTCTATGCTTTGCTTACATAATGCAAAATCCAAACAACGTGAACTACTCCAATAAATTCTGATCCAGCAGGTCAGTTAACCATGTATTTTGATGCGAAGCATGTGAGTAGTCTCTCATGGTTTAAGTTAAGCCTTTAAATGCTTTTCTGTACTGGAATCAGGAAATCAGGTTCAGGTAAAATCAGAATTCATTTCATAGAGAATTTCTGAGAGAAGAATAATCCATTTGAAAAAGGCAATGATGAAGGGAAGACCTTCAGCTGCCATTTCCCTGATTTGAAAGGTTTGACTGCAGTAGCAGCCCTGTTAGACCCATAATGATCTGAAAGTGATAGTGAGGCAAGGGTTGGAGAGAAAAGTAGCATTTTGATAGATCAACAGCTATAGCAGCAGAAAACAGGCATTTGGACAGACTCACAAAAATGTTGGAAGGAAGGGACCTCTGGAGGTTACTTAGGCCAGCCTTCTATTTGGAGCAAAGCTAGCACCAAAACCAGGCTAATCTAGCAATCTTGAAAACCTTTGAAGACCGAGGTCTCACCTGCTCTGTGGGTATCTGCCCCAGTGCTGCACCACCCTCCTGGTGAAAAAGCTTTTCCTGGGCTCCAATCTGAGTTTCTAAGCTGAAACTTGGGAGCATTGCTTTTTGTTTTAGCATGTGCCACTACCAAGAAGTATTTGGTTTCATAGACTTTGAAACTGTCCTTTAACTAGTCCTGGGTTGCTATTATATCCCCCCATTAGCCTCTTTGCCAGATTAAGCAAGTCTGTCTCCCTCAAGCCTTCATTGTAGGTGATGCACCCTAGTCTTCAACCATCTGAGTAGCCCTTATTCAGATGTGAAACAGATTTCAAGCCAAGTACCACTTGGGAAAAATTTGTTTGTATGTACCTTAATTATGTTACTCAGTATATTATCTGGCTATGAGACACAAGTTACAGTGTCATTGCCTTTCTATTTCAGATTGGAAAATATCTACTAGACCTTGTATGGAGCAGAAAAAAATAATTCAAAATCTCTGATCTGCCCTGGGGTGTCTCCAGTAGATTTTGCAAAGATAAAAAGATTTCTGTCTGCCTCATTAATAAAGCTATCATCTAGGCAAAAATTTAAGGTAGGCACTGGTTGTCCATACAACTAGTATCCATTCTGTATGTAATTTATCTCCTTACCCTGTGAAAGGCAAATGAGATGCAAGACTTGGAGCCACCCTGTTTCAGTAAGCCTATGTTTGCCTTCATTACTGAAGAAAACTTTGCTTGCAGACATGTTTAGGAATACTGCAATAGCAAGAGAATTTCTGGTATTTAAGGGGGCATATAACCTCCATTCCTCATGTTGCTCTTGGTGTAATAAGGATGATACCACAAAGACTAGTACTGAACAGAAAATATACAAAATTAAATAAGAACTAGGAGCATGCTTTGTCCCATTGCTTATAAAGTTTAGAGAAGTCTAGAATCTTTGAATTTATAAGAGATATGTTGGTTTTAAGAAAGTTTTTACAGTCATAATCTAAGTCTTGCCCGCCTCCAATGTATGAAGGTGCATCACAAAAAAAAGTTGGAAATCTTTATCAGATCATTCAGAATTGTCTAGCCATTCTTTTGTCACCTCTTGCACTGCCTAATAACTTCTTGGAAGTCAGAAATTTCTGTTAAAGGTTTTGCTTCTCAGTATAGGGCACACCCTCGACATGGTCAGAGACTACTATTTATGACAAAACCAGAAAGGGCACTTCAACATCTCTGATGTTTGTCAAGTATAAACAAAAAAGGGAAAGAAAACACTAAGTCAAGCTTTCCTTATCTACTATGAACAACAGCATACAATTCGCAAAGTGCTTTTGCAGGTCACTTAAGTAAAATACCTATTCTTCCTACTCACAGGGCACTCTTCTGAATAAAGTCAAATGATTTTCAGGTATTTGCTACAGTAGTAGGAGAGATCTTTAAGGGATATAGGTACACTTTGTGCATGTTCATCACTGCAGAGGAGAAAAAAATAAAAGCCATCTTTGGCTGCCAGCAGTATCACTGCTTGGTAAGTTTCTTGCCCCACTGAAGTCTACAATAGCTATGTTATAGCCTTCTCTCAAGCTGTAGCTGCTGTCTAGAGATTCACTCTTACATCCTGAAATGAAAGCTTAATTACTCCTGACCTATTTGTGGAACGTGACTAGATGGGAAGGAACAGTGACTGTAAAAGAATTATAAAGAAACCCAGAAATCGCCTAGTTTCACTCTGTAAAATATTCAAAATAATTTTTGTTTACAGTCTCCACCTTATCCCTCATTCCTGAATGTAATTCCATGAGATCATGGTTCTGTCCCCTCTTAGGAGTCTTGATGTGTTTGGCATATTCACTGCCTCCTCCAGGAAGCATTACCCCTGGGAAGCCCAAGATGCCATTAGGCTTATGCATTTTCTTAATTTTCAGCCAAACCTAAAGAAATTGCTCCATTTCTTATCTTTTGGCCTTAGATAATCCCTGAACTAAAACTTCTCCTGAACTATTAATTTTTCTCAAAAATACTTTTGAGCATCCAGTTGTTTCAGAGCTGCTCTAGAACACCTGCACAGCCTTCTCCATACTGCAACATCAGCTTACCTGGTACTAGAGAGGCCATCTCAAAAGGAGAATAGGGGAATTCTCTCTTCATGGTCTGAATATTTCTTGCTCTGTTTCCTATTCTGCCAGTAAAACCACTGGTTACTGGCAGCTGAAAGACCAGTGGCCCTCTTCACCTGGAAAACCAGATGGCATCATCATCAAGAGGTTTGAACTGGTGATCACTTAGCCTGGACGCAAGCGTCATATCAAACTGAAATTCCTTCTGGTCATTAGATACTTGGAAAGTTGTCAATATATGCCAAATCTTCTTCAGCAGAATTCCCATAGTTCCTGTATACATAATTATTCTAGCTTGCCTTGCAGAGGCAATGCTGCTGCGGTTATTGATCTCGAAATGCACACCATGGTCCTTCTTGTTTCTTTGGACCCTTTTCCATCAATTCCATTTTATACCATATGAGAACAGATTGTAACCAAAGCTGCAATCTAAATAAACTGGATCTGGATTTCAATGGTGCCAAAGTCCAGGGTGATCAGATCTTGGGCTTTGATCCAGATGCATCTTGCTGATGAGTAAAGAAAATACATCAATCAGCTAGTTATAACAAGTCCTAGGCCTGCATATGGAAGCAGAAGATGAGGAGGAGGAAAAAAGGATATGCCGTGTAATAATTGGTAGGTGACAGCATGCTATGTGCACAGCCTGGGGAAACAGAGATCCATTCAACTCCCCCACAGAGATTCAGCAACTTCACTAGCCCACACACTCTTCCGTCTCAAGCACCCAACATGTTTCATAGCCTCCAGCCATCAGCCTTGGTGCCAACAGATGAATCATATCTTCTGTGAGTGTCCCTGCTGCAGTAACTTATTCTCATCCTTTGCATTTAGATAGCACTTGCCAATCCCAGGTCCCAAAACACTGCATGGAGTTGGATGGGATCTGGGACTGAATATCCTGCTTGTAGCCATGGGAAATCAGTTGGCATTAAGGCTGGAGGCCATGCCTCCCCACTCTTCTTAAGTTTTCTAATCCCTAGGCCACATGACCTTCCTTCATTATGTGTGCTTAGCCATCAATGGTAAACACTTGTAATATACAGAAGAGTTTTTCTACATTCCAAACAGGCAGCAGATAATTAATGAGCACATTTATTTTTAGATTCTTATACAAGACAGATAGTAGCACTTCTCTAGTACTTGGTTAGTCAGCTGATTTCTATTTTCTAGCCTTGTAGATGCTTAGTGGTCCATGATAGACTGCCATTCTGGATTTGGACAAACAGAGAGAGATAACCATGAGAGCAGTGGTTTCCAACAACTGGTACACACCTTGACATTGGTATCTCAAGCCATCAGGAATGCTCCTCTTGACTTAGGTCACTCAGTCATAAAAGTCTTATTGCCTGCAGCCCAGCAGCTTCCTAAGTCTCTCTGAGAAGCCTGCTAAATTAGGCCACCTTAGCCTGGCTTTGGAATGGGTTGACCAGCAATGGCCATTTGCTCCCTAAAGGAAAGGGAGGGACAGCACAACAGTGTAGGGCATAGTCCCCACAGTACCTGAGTGAGATAAGGAAGAAAGACTTAGAAACAATGGTCAAGTTCAATCAGGAGTCCACATCATCAAACACATTCATGATGATGAAGCAGGTCTAGGGTCAAGTGAGGAAAACCATGCACAGCTCAGTCAGAATTAGGTTGGATGAAAGTTACCACTATCAGACGCAATCTAGCAATTGTTAGGTAGAACCACAGCTACAAGGGAGGTACAAGGTCAAGCTGAGAAAACAGTCCAATGTGCAAATCACAATCAAAACCCATATATCAGTACAGCTGAGCTAGAGATCAATATTCCTACAAGACAGCTCAGGCTAGAAATAAAGCCCTAAGCCTGGGCTTAAGTGGAGCTCCTGGGCCTATGGGCAGAGGGTGTGGGTGGTGGCCATGTGAGGCTGATCAGGGCTGTTAAGGCTATTAATGCACTTCAGGGCCACAACGTAAGTTTCTATAGTCTTTGCAGAGTGTGCTTAGGTGCAAGAATGACTCTACTGCTTGCTGTGATTCCACTACAACTCCTTCTGCACCTCTATGCAAGAATTTTTCTGGTATCATTATCCTATGTTTTCATAGCAAGGACACAGATGAATCGTGTTCTGAAGCAGCAGGCAGACATTACTCGGAATTGCTGGTGCAAGGATTCAGTCTGAGGCTCAGCACACAACTTCGGGTACTCTCAAGCTGGGGAGCCTACGCAGATGCCTTTTCTGGCACTTCTGTCTAAATTCTTTTATCAGGGTATTTTCAAACTCCCCTTGAGGATACCTTTGCTAGGTGAGAGGGGACAACTGGTGTCACAGAACTGTATCTCTATTTTCCTCAGTTCTATCACCCCTGTACTTACTAGCTTTAATTTAGCAATGAAATATGGGGCTAATATATCCCCAGTTGGACTGGGCTAAAGTAGGATCCCTTTTTTCTACTATGTGACTGCATATTCAGGGAGAGATCTGACGCAAATACAGCAGAAGTAAAACTTTCACAGATTATTCCTTCTTTCTTCACATCTTTACAATCCTTCAAGTAAAATTACTGCACTGAAATAATTGTCCCTAGATGAACTACCAGATGAACTTCAGTATACTTCAATTATGTACTCTTCAGATTGCAATTAGTGTCCTCCACAAGCAATTGAAGTCATCAATACCATTGCCATTTGGAAGCAACATCTGAGTCAGACAAAACCTGATGTAGGGAGAATAAGTTATATCACCCATTACTCAACCTTTTTTCCCTCCTGCATCACCACAGACTACTCTGAGCTCTGTCACCTTTTACATATGGGCTTTTCATATAGAAGGGTATATGTTCAAAAAGCCTCTTGCCAGGTATGTATGTTGAAGGGGCAGCTGGCAGTGGTGTGGGACAGATGCAGGTGAAGAGCTGACTTGGGCTACAGAAAAAATGCATTCCCAGCCCTGCTCCATGGGCAGGGCCCCTGTGGGAGGTGGTTCTGTGGGGTCGGTACAGCTGAGGAACACATGCCCTGAGAAACTAGCTGTGGAATGGGAAGGGGCTGTGAAACTCACAGGAGAATTAAGGTAAATACAAACCATTGAGATATGTTGTCCTAATTATCCTGCTCAGTCCAAGTAGTTCAGTGCACAAGCTTCAGGGATTAAACATTCCCATAGGGTCTGGTTCCTTCTAGACACTTGCTAGGCTACCTTTCTATTGGAGCTATTCTCAGTGTTTTTTTCAGGAAGTAGTTCTTTAAATTGTCAGGGCATTGCAGGTAGCATGAAACCACTTGCTGGAGGTGATTTCTTTTCTCTCTCAGCTGGCATTTTTTTTTAGCTTTTTTATTTCCCCCCCGACAAATAGTTTATTTGCCCCAAAGAGCACATCTGAAAAATTCAAGTCTGAATTTATTGTGTTTAAGCTGTGGGAAAAAATAGGAAATTTCCAACTTAAAAAAAATTATGTTTCTCTATTGAAAATTGTTTTAAGAAGGGCTGAAAATGTTTAAGTCAAAGCAAAACATTTCAAACAGGATCAAATTGAATGTTCCTGTTTATACTGAGTACTTTTTTATTTAACCCCCGAACCTTCAAAGTTAGCATTTAGCGTTGAACTTGGCTGTTAATTGTTTGAATGTTTTCATTTTACCCATGAACATGATAATTATTTGTATAGGTCCCTATATAATGTCTTTCCCCAGAGGGCAAATAAGCTTTCATGGGAAGTGATTTAGCAGGATGAAGTGTCCCATGTTTCCCATGAGGTTAAAAGTTCAGTTAACTTTATCTCTTGTCATGTTTTACTATACACACCTTTTGGCTTCCTGCTCAAACTGCAAAATGATGTGTATAAACAGCATCAAAGCAGACAAGTAATCCTAAAAACATGGAGAGAGAAAGATTTCTGTTAAATGATTGGTAGGAGTGACTTTTTGATCCAGGGACTGACGTTGGGCAGAAAGGCAGAAGCATAACTTCCCTCTGCTGATGTTCTTGCTGACTACCCACAGTATCAGGATGCTTGCTAAGCTTGTTGGCCAGGGGGTCACCAGTTAGCTAGTCTTCACTGTGCTGAAGCCCAGCTAATACAGATGATTAGTGGGGAGATGACTGCAGGAACCTGTGTATTCAGAAGAGAGACAACTGTTCAGATGCCACTTCTAGCCTCATTTACAAGTGTGTAAATCTGGGATGGCCACCATGAACTCAAAGATTTACAATCACTTCTAAGCAGCTGGTTCCACCAGTAGCTAAAGCAGCTAAAGGTCCAAAACATCTTAGCCATTGCTGCGCCTGCACATTGAGAAGTACAGCCTCTGTAAAGGGCCAGAGAACCTCTTCCACTATTGGAGATATGACTTGATGGCCAGTATTCAGTATGACAGATCTTCCTGGCAGAGGAGGAAGCTGCCAATCTCAGATGCTTTTTGTCAATGCAACTCAGCAATACAAACCTGCAGGGTGATACTGCAGGGCATGCACGTTGCTAGGGAAGTATTTACCCCCTTTTCTACACTGCAGAAGGACCTGCTAGGCAGATGGGGATGGTGAAGAAGGAGGTTGTGCTAAGAACAGCCCAGGGGCAGGATGTGCCAATTACTCGGATTCAATTTTCACCCAAGTATCTATTTATAGTTTATAGATACTATTTAATAGTATCTACTGTTTCATAAAATGTTTGTCCTTCCCCGCGCCCCCCCCCCCCGTTACTGACAGCAGACTTTGCCTCCCACCCAGGGGGAGGTGAGGGAGAGCTTAGCGAGGAGTACAAATAAAAATGATGGGTGCTAAAATGGAGTGATGGCATTCCCCTGTGCCCATCCCGCCGGGCTGTCAGTGCACGCAAGAGAGATTTTTCTTCCTTGCAGAGAGCAGTGGGTCGCTTCTCTCTCAGCAACCCGGCTCTTACCGGAATACCTCCCCGGGAGGGATGCAGTGCTCAGCAGGCAGCCCAGCACGCCGCTGCCCTCTGGACCAGCGCACTTGGTATTTCTTGAACGCACAACCTTAATCAGACGCGCGAGCTTCTCGGCGTGTGCTTCGTGCCCTTTCCGCCCCCGGCTCGGGCTTGGAGAGATTCGGCTCCTGATCTGATCCTTGCCGAGTCAAAGCGTCTGTTGAGCGCGACCAGAGGAAGATGCGGAGGGGGAATGCGGGATCAGCGCCGCTCCCTGAAAGAGGCATATTAATAACACTGATGCATGGCCAATTAGCAGAAGGAGCCAGGTCCAGCCCTCGAGTCTGCGTGCTAGTGATTTATCGACAGTAATTACCGAGGCACTTAATGCCTAGTTGGGATGGGAATTAATTCGAGGCCGGATAAATAATGCATTAGGGTTTATTTAGCCCCATGTGAAGCGTCGCCCCCGAGCTAGAGCTGGAAGTGGAGCGAAGTGGCGTTGGAGCGGAGAGCGGCGGGCGCGGCGATGCGCGGGGCGGCGGCCGGGGCCGGGGCCGGGGCCGGTCGCTGAGGCTGCCGGCAGCGGTGCGCCCAGCCGGGAGCATGCTGAGCCCCAAGATCAGGCAGGCCAGGAGAGGTGAGTGTGCCTTCCCGTGCGCCTCGCGTTGCGGGGAGGGGGACCGGCTACCGGCACGGGGAAACTTGCCGGCGGTGCCGGAGAGCCTCCAGCGCTGCCCGCGGAGTGCCCCCGGAGTACCCCCCGAGCTGCAGTGGCCGCCGCCCGGCAGAGCGAGGCTGCTGCCCCGCTGGCCGAAGCCGGCCCCCGGGAGGGCAGCGGGAGGGAGCGGCGCTTGCAGAGGTTCGGGGAGAATGAAGCGTGGGAGGTCGGGACCCATGCTTGTGCTCACCAACGTGGTCTGCAATGTCAGGGCTGAGCAGCAGGGATAATTCAAAAATTGTACTCCGTCCTGGGACTCGACGGAGCCTTTGCACCCTTGGGGTGGTTGCTGATGCTGTGTTTCTAGTGCTGAAATTCATTATAACAGCCGGAGACAGTTGTGACAAGTTTACCTGCAGCATCTTGGAGAAGCGGTTTGCTGTAGCACGTTATCCCTCCAGGGCTGGAAGCAGGAGGTGGGGAAAGTCGTTCTGTGTGAGCTGTGAGCAAGACAAAGGAAGGAAGGAAAACCTGCCCCGGGTCTGCAACAGCTGCTTTGAGCAGCAGTTCAGACCTGCGAGGTGTAGTATGCAGTGTTTGTGAAGCGATCGGCTGGGGCTGGGCACATTCGGTGTCTCCACTCCAGCTTCCCTGGCAGAGATGCTCTGGCGGTGTGATCTGCTGCAGCACCAGTTCCTCGTTTGACATGGCATTTGTTGAGCATCTTTGCCATTCGCAGCCTAATGACAGCCTCAGAGGGGTATCTTCCCGCCTGTTGGAAACAGAGGCTAGATTAATGTCATTTAGGAGCAAAAGCAGATGCAGTCAGAAGAGTATGTAAAGAATAGGTTTTTCTTCAGCCTTGCCAGCATTATAAAATAGGAAAGTGTCACTGGTTCTAACTGCTGTGATTCTGAGACAGATACTTTCAGCTGAATGTCACATTGCATCATATATATAAAAGCAGTATTACATGCTAAACAGTCCTTACAATACCAACAGCCCATTAAATAGCTGTTAGTATCTTGGAAGGAAGAAGCTTCCTGCCATCTGGAGGTGTCAGGATCAGATATGTACAGCCTCACCCACAGTAAAGTCATATGTACTTATTTTTTTTAATTACACAATTTTGTAGAAGTTCAGCAAGTCTTTCGTAGGTGCTGTCTCTTTGCCATCCCCCTTCTAAGGGGTGTCTAATCTTCTTCCAGTCTTTAATATATTTGTTATCCAGCATTCCTGTGGGCTATTACAGCTCTGATGAGACAAGTTAAACGATGCAACTAGAGTGGTACAGGAAGTCTGTGTCAGAGCAAAGAACACAAGCTTTCACAATTGCATGCCTGCCATTCTTCCACTTTCTTCAATTCATCTGGAAGACAGTAAGTTGTATATCAATATATATTGAAGTCTAGTTATGGGACAGATATTATTCTAGATCTCTGTGGGCTACTGCTGCTTGGGGTACAAACTGTAGTTTACCTTTGTGATTCAATTTCAATTTATAGCAGTATATGTCATTTTCTCAGGGTTTGTTCTGTTTGGTTCATTAACTGTGCAGTGGTAGGTTTATTTCTGAGTGAATTTAGAACTCGTGAAAAGAGCTGACTAGGTAGCTTTTGAAACTTCATGAATTTTCCTACTTTTGCAATGCCATGGCAAAGCACTGGTTAACCTCTTACAAAGGTTACCAAGTAGGACCTAATCCTGCAAGGTTTTTCTATAGTTCTTGTTCACAGGAGCTGTAAACAGGCAGTGCTGAAGATGCTGAATGCTTCTTGAAGGTAAGTGTCCCACCTTGCAAGGTTCATGCTCCCTGGACTCTCCGTTGGGATTGCTAATGAAGGTTCAGGCGGTATATGGTGGGCAAGCAAAGTATTGAGAAGGCTGCAAGAATGTGCTGCTGGTAGTAAGCATCAACAAGGGCAGGAGATCTGCTGCAAGCTTCTGTGTGAGCTTGGCTGACTTCTCAGAGTAGTGGCTGTTAGCTCTGCCGTTGAGGACTTAGCTGTGTAAGGGAGGCAGTGTGACTTCTCTGAGCAGACAGAATGAAGAGAAGGGACAAGGAAAGATACTCTGGGTACAGCCTGTGTTTTCGCTTGAGTGTGATAGGAGGCAGCAATAAAGCTGAACCTAGGCATGTTTATGTATCTGGTATAGATTTCTTGTGGTTGAATTACCCAAAGCACCTTGTGTGCATGTCCAGCTCTTTGCTTCAGCATCCCTGCATCTGTGCAAACAGGAATGCTTCATCAGCTCCCCTTGTATTTCCAAATGTCTACTGAGAATGTACCTTTAAAAATTCACTTGTGACATCTGATGCTGTCATTTTTGTTTGACTCGTGGATGGTCCTTAAGAAAGCTCCTGGGTTTAAAGACATTCAGGCTTTTTAAAGACATAAAGGCTTTTGAAAATTCTAGGTCTGGACTTGAGCCTGACATCTGGGGTGTAGTTCTTAATATTTGTGAAAGGTATGGTAGAGAACAAAGATAATTTGCCTTATTAGAGGTAACTGTCAAGTGTAATGTAGTCCTTGCCGTTCCATCAGCAAGCTCAGATCTGCAACTGAGAAACATGCGTTCAGAGGTACATTATGTTTTCATAAGACCTAGGAAGGTATAAAATCTCACAGACTGAAAATCTTAATGTGCATAAATGGGCCTTCTGGAAAAACATTCATCCCATCTAGGCCTGAATGGATTTTGCATTATTTTTTCATCTACAGTGTTTTATGTACAGCAATTGGCAGAGTCCAGGATTCTGAAATAAGTGACTGCAATGGAAAACATCTATTTTCAAATTCTTTCTATGTCATGGAGCATAGAAATACTGCCTTCCAGAGTGGAGGCAAAAGAACTTTCAGTATGGAGAGCAGGGAAAGCAGTTTTCAGACTACATCCTTCAGTCTCAAGGAATGCATTTTTGTTTCATTGTTTTTAAGAGATGAAAAAAATGAAACAAAGCATTTGCTCCTTGGTGTGAAAAGTCTCAAACAGGTTATACCTGCCCAGTTGCATTTAAATGTGCTAGGAAATGGAAGCTGGACTGACTAAAAGCTTATGCGTTTGTTTTTTAATAAGTGGTGTGATGGGATTGCCCTCTATAGTGAGAGAGTTAGCCTGCTGAAATGATAGATTCTTTACAATATTCGTGTCTTCAGCACAGTCTGTCTCAGTTGTATAGATACTAAGAATAAACCTTCTTTCCTTACAGGGACTTTGTACTAATGGGTGTCTGACATGGAATTATCTGCACTTCTCTGACCTATTATTGCTGTTTGTGGCATGCTCATACATATGTTACAGTATGTTGAAAATTTTCTTCACAGTCATAATAATGAAACTTTTGTTTGTTTAATTAAAACTTAGAGCCTGGAAAAAGTGATGGGAGACATTTTGGCTAGCTAGCCTGCTGCAGATGAACTGGTTTTACCTCAGGTATCCTTCACATGGCTGTAGTAGAACAGTTATTTCACTCTCTCTTTTTTCCTTCTCTGAAACTTGTCATAATTCAATTTTAATGAAAAGTGGGCTTTAGCATATTTAAAACGTTTCTAAGGATGGTGTATACTAATGCTGCCAGGAGGGACTTTAGAGGGTAAAGTACTATTATAGCCCTCTGGGAGTGTGCACATTTACAATGTAAGCGTCACATGCTTGCAGTGAGGACAGCTAAGTTTTAGTATTCAATGCCTTTTCAATGGTGTCATTATATTTTTAATGAAAGTGCTGTGTGATTACAGGAGCACAAATACCCTATATTTTAACTGCTTTCTTATGGCAGTAAGGATATATGATTGCATGATTTCTCCATCTGTCTCTGTCCTAACAATTTTTGAGCTGCTTGGCTAAATCCAACCAGATTTAAAAGCAGAAAAGGAGTGTCAAAATATATTTGATGCCTATAAACTCAAAGAAAATTGGTGACAGGACAAAGGAAAGACAACCACATCTGTACACCTAGGGAAAACTGTCACATAGTGCTCAACAGAAATGTACGTTCTGAAAGATAATGCCCAACTGACCATCCGAGACACATATTGGCTGTCCTGTAAGAGGACACATATATTCAAGTCAGCCAAAAAGCTAAGGGATGTAGAATGTATTGGGTTGTTGGGGATGTGGAAGGAACTGGGTATTTGAGGAAGATGAAGAGACAGCATTATGCAAGTTTGAGGAAATAGAAGAATATAAGGCAGTAATCAGTAGAAATCTGGACTTCCTTAATTCTGCAGACTGGAAGTATATTATTTAATACAAAAGCAAGTTATGAGAATTATAGTAGTACACTTTGGAATCTACATGAGCATTTTAGGGTTAGAAGTGGGCTTCTGAAACAAATCTAATTCTCCTCACTTAATGCACTTTGGTTATGTCATGAAGGGGTCTCAGAATAAACAAACCAGAACTCCTTTTGGATTAAACTAGGTGGGAAGATATTTTCAGGAGTGCACCTCTGCAGCCACTCTCCAGCCACTAACGGGTATTCAGTCCATAGGATCAGAACAGAACTAGTCGAGAACAGAGCCCCCTGAAAGGCATATGTAGCATGGATATTAATTCCCTGCCATTAACTAACAGATCCACTCCTAATGATCTGCACTATTTGCTAACTCGGACATCTCCAAAGTTGTCAGAGTCACAAGACATTTGTATTCAGAACTGATAATTTTATGTTAATCCATTACTTAGGTGGCCAACAATTCACTACCATAGTATCTCAGAACTTAACAATTCAAAATTTATTTACCTTTGCACATGCCACATTTCACGGATAACCTTTACATTCTGTGGACTAGGGAAAAACCCTAGGCCACATACAAAGTCCAAGGCAGAGCCAGGGCTTGAAACGAGTTTCCCAAAGTTTAGTATATGTGAAAAAATACTGGATTATCCTTCCTTCTTATTCAACAGCTTTTCACTGGCCATTTTCTGTCATCAGAACACATCTGCCTCCTTAAGAACTCACCAGTGGAGGGTATCAGCATAATAGGATGAACAGTATGAAATTGTGGGGGATGCCTCTAGGAACTTTTTTTCTCTACCAGAAACATAGGATGATTGGGGTCATCCCTCTAGAGATTCCTTGTCTAAAGGAAACGACATTATTAATCACTTCTTCAAGACAGTCTTAATCACAGCAGCAGGCTATCAACCAGTCATGGCTTTCAGGAGTTCTCATCTATCCTGAGTTTGCCAGGCTCAGGAATCAGCTTTGATGATGATGAATGACATCTAAGGAAACAGGAATTAGGCATTTTTAGACCAGTGAAGGTGACCTCTGACTGTTAGAAGATGCTGCTTGTTCAGAGTCATATTTGGGCTGGCCAGTTAATAATTCTTCAGTATCACTGACACACTTCAGGTTCCAGGAGTTGGACCTCATCTAAGAGGCAACCTCACAACCCCAGCAGCAGACACAGGTAGCAGGACAATCTGTACAACAGGCAGAGCTGAGATGAGGTCCATCAAGGGAAAAAAAAACAGTGGTTAAAGGAGATTCCAACAAAAAGGAGAAAAAGAAACAGTGTGCAACTCAGTTTGTGAAAAAGGACACGGCAGAGAAGAAATTAGGAACAGTGAAATAAAGACATTTCACAGAGACCCAGAGGCAGCCAAACAGTTCTAAGTATGCTCAGACTGCCCTGTTCGCTGAGACATCAACCGTCCAGCTTCTGGCTGTTGTCCAAGTCCTCCACAGAGAGGAGGCAATCCTGCTGCCTCATGCACAACAGCAGTTCACTGTCATGTTTCTATTTTCCTCTGGCATTAGGGGAGAACTGGTGGCACCTTTGCCCCAATTCCAGCAGAGACCAGCACCACGCTGCTGGAGCAAGTCCTGGACCTCAGAGACTGCTCAGTGCAGGCAGCTCCTCTGGCTGTATTCCCTTCAAAATCAAGCTGTGTGAAGAGCTCCCCTTTCACTGGCCAGTGAAAGGCAGAAAAGGGGAACTCTCCCATGTGTCTAGTTCCCCTCACCAAACCACAGCTTAGCACCTGCAGCCTCTTAGCTCTGCAAAAAGGAACACCAATGCCTCCACAGCCTCACGCTGCAGCTCTGGTTTGAGGGGCTGATCATGCACACAGCTATCCCAGAGCATGTGGGAGGCCAGCACCTTGGCACCTCCAGCTTACCAGGCAAGTAACACCCAGCTTCTTCCTCCTGGAACCAAAGTAAACAGCCCTGGAGCTGTGAACTCCTCCAAACATTTCCTTCAGCCCCTGAGAGCCCACCAGCGTCAGTGGGAGCATACCAGCCCCCGGGGCAGGGAGCAATCAGTGTGACTAGCTGCAGCTGGCATGGCAGAGCCACCATTAACGAGGAGCCCAGCTGCGAGGGGGAGGCTCACTAACCCCTTCCTTAAATGAGTGATTCTCTGAGGCAGAAGAGGCGTTTTCAGGAGTTGTGTGCTAGAAAGGTATGTGGGTAAAAAGCTAGGATGAAGTGCTAGTAAATATGATTTTGTTTATGGCTCACAGTTTGTGAGCTGGTGGAGGAAGGAGTCTGTGAGTCACTGGGGAGGAGGAGGTGACCCTGCCTGTGGTGTGGGTCTGGGTTGGTTTCATCTTTTTGCTTTCTACGAATGTGAGATAAAGCTGCTGAGTTGAGTTTAAAATCCTAAGGCAATGGTACAGGGGCTGTGGAGGGAGGTATTGGGGCTGGAGCTGGTGCACTGCTGGATTAACTGCCCTGAAGGCAGTGGGACGGTATAGGCCCAGACTAGAGGGTAAAGTGTGGGGGAGAAGTGAACAAGGAGGGAGCTGAGCGTCCCTCTCGCCATATCCAGCCCTAGGGAGCTGAACGAAGCAGGGAATTACTTCTGCCCCTTGGTATCAGGTCAGTCTCCTGGCACTGTGCTGCTTTGGTGCAGGGGTGTGCAGTAGTGAGCTGCACTATTGACTGTGTGCTGTAATTACTTTGTTGTCCTGGTTCAGTGGCCACGTGCATATACAGAAGGGGTCAAGAAAGTGATACTTGTGGGATTCCTCCAGAGATAGGTTCAGATTCCCACTCTTGCTTTGTGGTGTGTCCCGTGAAGAAGGACCCAGGCTGCTCAAAGGTTTAATCCTCTCATGTCTGTAGAGATGCCCCTCTCTTTCCACATAGGATTCACAGTGTGTGCTGAATTAAGTGCTGCTCTTGGCAGTAGCAGCTTTCTGTCCCTGCCTGAAGGCTCAGGCAGGAAATCACTCTCCTTAGAAAAAGCCCTGAAAAGTTTGTAGGCACACACCACCTTATTAAGCACAGGCAATCTGAACTTGAAATAATGAGCCATGGTCTTGCCTCTTGGGGAGGGGCAGGGCCTTGAGAAAGAGCAGTAATTCAGCTCAGAGGGCAACTGGACTGCTGGGAAGAGAACTTGTGGGGAGGGAATTAATTAAATATTAAAAAAAATGAAAAAGCCATAGGCTATCTAATTACTTGTAAAACACCTACTGAGTGAGTACAGGGTGAAACTGGCAGGGTTGTGAAGAGCACAGTGAAAGCACCACAAATGCTAGCAGCTCTCTCCTGAAAGGACAGGCACCTGCTACTTTTAGTGCCTATATAAATGTATTCCTCTTCATTGCAAGGTTACTACCAGAATGACTTTTTTTTCCTTGCTGCCTTTCCATTTACATTTATGGTAGCTGATAGGCAAGCACAACAGCATAAATGGCTTAATTTGTTTTCTCCAGCTCCCTACATTATGGGCAGAGGTAGTTTGAGGCAACAGTAAAGGCACTTGCAGACTGTGGTGGGGAGGGGAAGCCCCTTGATGAGGCTGCAGTATGAGCTATCTGGTGAGTTGGTATAGGAAAGGATCTATGCGTAGGCTCTGCCCAGGCCTGTGTGTGTTTAAGGTATTTAAAACTAAGATGGGAGGGGAAAGCTGCTGCTGACAGTCCTTCTAATGTGTGTTCCTTCCACAGAGCTTTTCTGTGTGTCCCTTGTACCCAAAAGGCAGTAAATTGGTCTTTATGAAGAGCTAAAGAGCAGAGATACTAGGTCTTCGCTTGCAGTTGAAAATAGTTACTTGTAATATCCTTCCTCTTAAATGCAGGTGTTAAGAATTATTTATGCTTCAGTAAGTCATCCTGTGAACTGGTATCGAAGTTTAAAGAACAAACCTATGGTAAAAGGAGCTAAATGACAAGGAAGCTGTATACGTTGGTTCTAAGGTGAGAACCGATTCTTTTGCAGGGGAAAGGATTGGGTCGATCATGGTCTCTTTGGGGGAACTATAGGTGCAGGGTTAATACTTAATCCTGTGCAGACCTCCTGCTTAGGAGGAGCCACCCTTACCTTATTAACCGGCAACATCTTGTTACAGATACTTATGGCTAAATAATCTAAATTGGGTGCTTAGGTTCAGAGTATGAATTAATGAAGAAGTAAGAATGCCTGGATTTCTTCTGCCTGTGTCCCCCAAATCAACCCTAGCAGTAGGGCAAGTCACATAGCCACCTGTTGTACAGAGAAGGAAGCAGGCTTTGTTTGCATATTGAAAATAGGTACAAACAGGTGAACTGTTGGCTCAATGCTATGCCCTGAGAAGTAGGGTAGGAATTAATACCTTCCTGATGTTTGAATGAGGGAAACAAGAGAAATGTAATGTTATGGCTGAATTCGGGTAAGTTTATCGCTGAAAGTGGTCAATCCATGATATCACTTCAGTCTTATAGCCAGTTGCTGGCAAAACGCCTTGACAAAGTTTTCTGTACTCTTGATTATTTTTCAGTCCAGAATAATTTTGGGAAGTGATATCCCATCGTGTGTGGCAGACAAACATCTTTGGTGCTCATAACATCAGTGTAAGATGCTAGTGATACTAGCAGCCACTGCAATGTCTGAATAATATGGACCATGTGCTTGGCATGGCACAGGCATTAGTATTTATTATAAACACATGGGTGACTGGAGGGCCTATGACTAGCTTGAGTTGTTACACTGCAGCAGACCTACTTTTGTGCTGCATCTGTAGTGCTGAAGAGCTGCAGTATTGACCGGGACTCCACAGCACTTGATGTGGTATGAGCTCAGGGTACAGTCCCAGCTCCAATCTGAATGTTATCAGGGTCAGCATTTTTTGTTTGCTCCTCAGTCCACTACGGCTGGGAAGGCTATTAAAAATTAAGTCTTAAAGCCAAACCTGTGGGGAGGATTACAAGAGGCTTTTGCTGATTGCGGAGGGAGTACAAGGTATTCATTCAGTCTTCCTTCTGTGACCTGATTTGACTCACTAAAGTAGCAGGAAGAAAAAAGCCCTCAGATAACTTTCTGCCATTCCAGTGAGTACCTATTCTTATAAAACGGTCTCACCTTGTCAGTGAAGTGTAGGAATATAAGGCTGGGTGTATCAGCAGAAGGAAAAAGCAGTGTGGGTGTAGGGAGAAGGGAGTAAGACTTCCCTCTTCTGGCAGCAGTGAGCTGTAGCTCAGCGTGGTCGCCCGTGGAACTACAGAGCTTTGCCAGCAGCAGAGATGCCTTCAGCAGTGCTTGTCAGGTGGGCAGTTCTAACCAACCAGATGGAGAAGATGTACAGCTTTCAAGAGATTCTGCCCAGATTCAATGGGAGTGGAAAGCTGGTGCTTGGGTTTGCTAGATAGTTTTGTAGTCCACTCTGTGTGACAAGTGGACATGCTTTAAAGCAACACACCAAATGGCTATGACCTAAGTGCTGATCTATCCTCTGAACAGTCTGCAGTGGATCCAGCTGGGAACTATCAGAGGGTGGTGCAGATAAAGGGACCTGAAAATTAAAAGGCAGTCTTTTGCTGGGAGCAGGTTTCTGTACTTGGGCTGCCTGTCAATATGGTCTGTAACTCTGATTTTGCAATAACAAAGAACGTAGCAGGTTGAATTTGGGGCTCTGACCTGCTGGTTACAGAGCTTACTCATGGTCAGCAAGAAGAGGAGGTAAGAATATCCTTGATACACACCCCTCCAAAAAAAAAAAAAGTAAAAAAAAAAAAAAAGAATAAAAATTATTTAATCTTTCTTGGTATTGAAGCTGACCTGAACCTGCTGTCTAGTGGTGTAGATCAGCATAAATCTATAATGAACTGGCTTCCAGCTTCTGTGTCCCCCTTTCAGTACCTAACAAATAAATGAAGCATGTGAGTTTTACTTGAGTGACTAGTGTTCAATTCATGGAGCTTGTAGCTCTCTAACCTTGCCTCAGGAGTACAAGATCATCACCTTGTTGTTTCTTACCTTTTGTGTTTATATTCATTGACTTGGAGAAAGCCATGCTAAATGGCATGCTTAAAATATGACCTGCAGCAAGCTATGCAAATCTACTTCATACTTCTATTTTTAGGAGGGAGAGGAGGCCGCTGTTAGTGAAGAAAAAGTTGGGAACACGATGAAGGCAAATTTGAATGGTTGTGCTCTAATGTATTTTGTGCACTCTGTCATAGAGAAGCTGACTCATACTGCTGCATGAGTTTGGGTTTTTTGCTGTAGCAAAATGGCTGATACTGAAAGGAAGGCATAAGCATTGCACCCCTCAGTGTGGTATCATCTATTGAGAAATAAAGAGCCAGTAGTTAGGGTGTTAAATGAATGATGTCTTTATTTCTTGTCCTATCACAGACTTCTTTGCAATAGTTTCTCTTACCTGTTCTGTATGCATTTTTATTCACGCTGTACAGATGCAGCCATGCTGCTACTTCAGATGCACTGGGAGCAGTAAAACCAGAGATGGGAACAGCTGGGTTCAACAGCTAAGATTTAAACTCTTCAATGAAGACAGTTATAATTACTAGTCCTTACTACTATAATATCTAAAAGCATCACTATCTACTGTCTGTTCTACCAAGTGTGTGCCTCTGTCCTTAGCTTAAGCTACTGGGTCAGTAGGCAGATCCTGTCCATTGTCTTCATTTGGAGGGGTTCGGGTTGTCTGCATAAGCATCCATTTTGGTTTGGATCAATGGCATGCTTTTGAAGCAGATCTCCTGATCTTTCTTACCTACTGTGCTTTGGTTGGTTTTAGCATAGTCTTGGATTACTTCTGAGTGAAAATGTGCTCTGTGTGCAGTATGCTTCTATAGTCAATCCAAATAAAATCCCTGAAATAAGTGTTGTGTAGATGGTAGGTCTGTGGTACCAGCTGTTCCTCCCTACTTGTTCCACCCAGTGTGCTGTACTACTTTGTAATATAGACCTAGCCAAATTCCCCAGCTCTGCACAGGAGATGCAGGCTACCTCATCTGAATGCTGACAGTTCTCAGTGGTTTCCCACAATTCATTGTGCTTTTTAGAATAAAATGTTTCACTTTACTAGGTGGTAAATCAGTAGGTCGGTCTGTTGTAGTAGAAAGAATCAAGCCATCACCCTTCCATCTTGGCAATTATCCATGATCTAATGCTAGTTGTTTGATAAGACTGGCATAGCTTTATGTATTTATAGGGCACTCTTGTGAACAGCTGGTGGCAGGTTACCTGCAGAATTTAAGGTTTATTCATTGGCAGGTGCCAAACCCCCGGCATATTCCCACAACCTGAGGGAGTAATTCAAATCCATTTGAAAATACAAGGTTAAACTCTTTAAATGATGATTCTGTGGAGTTGAGACTTGCTGGTTGTCTTGCTGCTGGTGACAGCAAAATAAGTTTGCGACTTCTTTGTAAAATAGGTCAGAAGTGTGCAGAGGTCAATGAGGTCTCTGGAGCTGGAGTGAAAGGTCAACCAACAAACCAATGCCCCTTTACCTATATGATAGCAGTGATGGATTGCCAAAATCCTTATCTGATCTGGAGTCCAAGATGCCATGAATTCGTAACAATAGTTTGAAGACGAATGTAAATTGTTCTTCAGGAGTAAAGGGCTAAATTATCCCACTGACTATGTGGGTTTTTTTTTCATTGTGTGGGGTGGGTTGCAGTAATTATCAAATAGACATGAGTTTTCCTTGACTTGTGGAAAGGCCCTGCATTAATGTGTATCAGTGTGTGCTACTGTATGTGTGTTCTTTGATGCAAGAAAGACAAGATGTTACCAGGTCATCTGTTAGCATATTTCACAGAAGCCTTGAACGTTTGTGTCATTCTAAAAGATAACTAAGTTTGAAGCTGATTCTTGTCTTCCTTCAGCCTGATCCCCCCCACTGCCTTGTTTAGGTGTGCTACCTGCATACTTTTGCAAAGTAACTCTGATCAGTAAAGTGGCTTTTATGGTCATATTGCACAGGTCACTGGAGTATAAAATTATTTTTCTGATTTAGAACATGCCTTATACAGAGCTGACTATACCATTTCTAAGGTGGTAAAAGGTTATGACTGTTACCTTGAACACTACAAAGAAGACCAAGATTAATTTCTTCATCCCAGTCAGGAAGCAACTGCCCTCAAACTAGTGTGTCTTTGCCTCTTGGTTCTGACCGTGTTCTGTATATGCTGTAATTCCACTGTAAGTGGAAAACAGGTGTAGTTTTTCTACATGTTCTACGAAGGAAATGCTGCATGCTTATTGAAGATTGAGGCAAAGATTGGAGCCAGCTCTGATGACTCTGGAAAGGCTATAGGCAACTTTAAATGTGTGTTGCTCTGCATGAGCTTATGGCATGGCAGGGCTACACAGCTTTCAGTACCAGATGCGGTATCTGTAGTACAACAGTGTTGTTCGGGCGTGTTAACCTGCTAGCTAGCAGGAAATCTTGCCTCCCGTTCTGCCAGGTACTGTCAGTGTACCCACTCTTAAAACATGCTGGTGTGGAGAATTTATGCAGTCTAGTTTTATTCTTCAGAACTCCTTGGTGCATGTGCAGTTCCCTTCTCTTTCGTTTTTGCCGGTGAAAGACCACTGACTGATGAGGCAGTGCAAAAGACATAGGAGATAACAACCTTGTAAAATAGCAAACATCTTGAAAGCAGAACCCTCAGCTATTGGTCTTAGGAGTTCTGAGAGGGGATGAACCTGCGTTCTGGAGACAGGGTGCTCCTTCATGAACAAGTCTTTGTTTCCCAATCCATTTGGGCTCCTTTTTGGGGATGCTGATGCATCTTCTGCTACAGTGTATAGTTTAATTCTTGTCAGAATCCTTCAGGCTGGCTCAAATTCTTTGGCCATAGCTGTGCTCTGTAGCCGAAATGTGCTTTTTAGTCATTACCCTGCTATTCAGATCTTCTGTCATCCATCTCTTTGCTCTTTCTGCTCAAAAGGCTGTCTGTGTGGTTGGTGTGGGATTTTTTTGTTTGGTTGGATTTTTTTTTTTTTTTAACAGAATGTGTCTTACCTGTATGTAAATATCTATAATCAAAGTTTCTGCCCTTCAGGTAAGGACTGAAAGGTATTTTACCCTGTATGTACCGCCAGTTTCTAACAGCACTTATCCCTCATCTGAGAGTGAAATTATACTAGTTTATGTTGGATTTCAGATTTATGAAGTGGCCTTCAGGAATGCAGTTGTTCTCGTAGGAAGTTAATAATATCAAGTAAACATTTGTACAAACAGATCCTTCCTTCAGACTGTAAGAATCTTTTCTTGGCAAGCCTACCTGCTTTGGTATGTGCAGTCTGGTATTCCAACCATTGCAGAAAATACAGGTTACTAGACAAACATAAGTAAAGCCAATTGTCTCCCTGCTTTTTCTTCAGTTGGGCAGCAAGGTTACAGAACTGCTTCTAGTATAATGCATGTATGGTTTCTCTTGGAAAAAGCTATGGGTTTCCAGACCCATTTATTTTTCCTTTCATTTTCTTCAGCAATATCTGGTGGGTGGCCATGAAGAATGATTTTCTAGAGCAAAACATCCTTTCATATTTTTATTTTGGCTGAAAGAAAAACAAACCAAGGTAAAGAAGTAGAACACAGCACGTTGTCTTGGTCTATAAAATGTTCAGAATAGACAGGTATAGCTTTATTGAATAGAAGTAATGGAGCACAACCTGCTCTTGTGGTAGTGTTTCTGAATGTGGTGTCCTCCAGGTCACAAAATGTGAGCAGCCACGTGGCTGTGTAGCAGCACCCTTTTGTCTCTATACAGATTGCTACTCTATTTGGCTTGAGGGAACTCAAAGCCCTTGCCAGTTTCTTGTAACTGATATCCTTCCAGTTGCCTAAACACATCTCATCACCAACCACTTCAGACATTCTGCCTTTAATTTCTTTGCTTATTGTGTTTCAAGATGCTAAATTCTCAGACTGTGTTGAGGAAGTGTCTTGGTTTCATTTGTGCTCACTGGCTGTGCTATCTTAGCAATCAAATCCAAACACAAATATGTAATAGACACAGAAAACAAATCTAAACCAAGTATTTTATTCCCTATGATTTGGTGAAAGGACATGCAGTATCTTTTTCTAAGGCATGTGACTCTTGTGTTTTCAGTGCATCCATTTTTGAGGCAAAGTTTGAATTAAATAAAACAACTGAGAATATTGTTTATAGTATGTGAAACCACTTCCCTTTGTGGCTAGTACTTTAAACAAACACTGTATCAGAAATAATACATAGTGTCAGTATGTCATTAGACTGAAGAAACACTAGAGCAAAGTGCCTTCACTGTAGGACAGTTTGTCAGCCAGAATCAATTATAATGGCTATATTGATTTAAGCTAACTGCCTATGAAACTTCAAAAGATTACAACTTTAACTGATATTGAGTTGCATTGACTTGATTGATTTCCATGTCCCTGATTTCAGTAGGTACTTATGGATTGCAGAGACCTGTAGTGATGTTCAGAGCTGTGAGCAGCAGCAGGAGAGCAGAAGAGATTGTATAATGTTGCCAGGCAGTATTGAGTTCAGGAAAGGGGGATAGTATGGATAGGGAAGAGAAGTTGTCTCTTGTTATGTGCATGCTTAAGGTAGAAAATAGAAGTGATGAGAACAGGAATGTGCATGTTGCTTGGAGGCAGGTCTGGGTTGCAGGGGAAGTCTTGTAGAAGTGTATGGTGCTCTGTTAATGGGGCAAGGAAGAGAAATGGAGAAATAGTAGCTTTAGACAGGGCTGAGTTGGGATGGGGATAGGGATTGCTATCTCTGTAAGGAATGGCAGCATGGCCCCATCCGATTTGGTCCATCCGCTCCTTAGGATAATCTTTGAGTTTACTATTAAAGACATGGCAATCAAATGTGGGGTTTTGGATGGGGAGCTTATTTAGTGTAGCCCGGGCATTTGCACAATGGGCGTTGATTGTCACCCTGCTGCCTTTGCTTCATATTCCTCCTCCCATCTTCATCTAGATATGAGAACTTCCATATGCTGGTGTCGCTTTTGGTCACAGGAGTATTTTCAAGGTCTGCAATTCTGGTTCTTGCCTTCTAATGATTTGTCATCCCCCAAAACAGGCTTGCCTCATTGTTAGTGCCACCTGTGGGGCCAGCAAGGATATGGGTCTGCCTGGTCTGTTGTAATCTTACTGTGCTGTAATTGCCTTGTTTCCCTGCTTCTGAGTGGGTATGTGCTGTAGTTGGCATTTCAGTACTGCTGTGCTATGCAAATGAATCCTAAACCTTTTTCCAAGCAGAGCTTGAATCCTTTCTACATTGATTTCTGTTTAGAACTTATGTGTATGGCTGAATCAATAATCAGTTAATGAAAATGTGAAGAGCAAAACCAAACTGAGTGGTATTGAAAAGGCATTACTGGATCAGAACTCTAGAGCGTGTAAAGTACTTGCTGAGTTGTCGTGAGTGATTTATTGATTTGTTTTCTTCCTTGTGCTCTGCCAATTCCATAATTCTGTCAAATAGATGAGCACTAAGAATACGTATCTACCATTAAGAATCAGGGACTTGATGTACTGGGTCAGATTATCAAAGCAGATATTTTGATCCAAGTAGTGTGAGGTACCTGCTGCTTTAAAGGCAGGCTGTGCTCATCCGTGAAAAGTTTCCTTCTGACCTCTATGCAATTATTGTATTCTGTGGAGCATGCAATATAAACATCAATGCTGTTAATAGCCAGCTAAACATTTCTATCTGATCCATGTTGTTGACTTACAGATGAGGTTGCTAAGTATCTCCCTAATGAAATTAACTATTATAGTCATGACTAGAAACTCTAAGGAAATAGAAATGTAAGACAGCATGAAGAATTAACAACCATCGCAACTAAGACATGGTGCTGCTTAAAATAAAAATATGAAGATATACATTCTCCAGTGGCCAATCACGAAAGCCTTAACTCTTCACTCTAATAAATAATTACTGGGTAGAACTGTACAAATAACACCAAAGGGTGTGTGAGCAGAAGTAAGAGATAACGTACTTAGGGTTATTCAAAAGCTAGATGTTTTTTTGTGAGGTCTGTGTTGATATAGATGTTAAAATAAAGGTAGCAGATTTCCAGTTAAATAAATCTAATTTCTTTTTAGGAGGAGATGTGAAGTAGGAGAGGGTTTATGTAACTATATGCAAGTCAGGAAAACTGGAAACTGCTAGGACTTGCACATTTAATCTGTAGAGTGCTGAGCTGCTTGAGTGTGGAGATGAGTGAGGTGCTTACTGAAGTATGGATTTTGGTATTATTAGACTAATTGGTTAGGTTAATAGCCAAGATGTTGCCTAAGAAACATTATAGTTCCATTTGGAGAAGCAAATTCCTGGGATATTTGTTCTTGTAATAACATACGTTGTAGCATGAATGTGGAAAAGAATCTGGGACAGAATCTTGGTCCTTGTTGTAAAATGTGGCCTGGGACGGGGCAGAGGCGATTCCTTCAGCTAAATCCTTATGGGCCTCCGCAGTAGAGATTTAAATGTGAAAAGACTGTTTTCTTACTACATGCATATGAAATGGGATCCACCATTTCTTGGCAGTGGTGAGGGGCGGGGGGGAGGAGATGAAGTTGTTCTGGTATGTTTTGTAATCATCTGCTAGAGGGCACTGTGTTGCCAGAAAGGGATATATTAAGGCATAAGGTTCTTGGCTTCATGGTGAAAAGCTGTTCTTTATATATTTTGTTGGAATGAAAATGCCTGTCTGTGAGAGCTCAGACTAGAGTGGGTAAACTTAGAGAATAAGCCTGGATACATCAAAGCCTGATTTTAAGTGAATTCTGTGTTAAGATTTTTTTTTTTATTATTGTTTTGGCTACATAAAAATCAGAATTGAGGACTGCTGGATTGCTTAAGTGAATCCAAAGTTTGCTGGTAAACTTCTCTGGTAAACTTCACTAATGTAGGACTAATGCTGTATATGTGCTCAGGTTAAATTCAGCAAGGTATTTCAGCTAAAAATAAGGGAAGTGTTATTCTGAAAAAGCTATGATACTGCATCAGGACTTCTTATAACATTTAAACTTTTAAATTAAATTTTAAAGTTAAACTAAACCCAAAATAAAACCTTAATTTCTTGCAGCAGGAAATAGTTATAGGTTGAAACCTAATTTCTCTTGATTGAGGCACAAGGCAAAACCTGTTATTCACAGTTCTGTTGAGAGTAGCAGAACTTACCTTAGCAGTTCAGAGAAATGGAGGAAAAAAAAAAAAAATCCCTTCTGCTTATCAGACAGGGCTTTCACTGAGTCTGAAATTTAAGACTAACAAAGTGATGCTACTTTCTGCCTATAAAACTGGGAAGTCAGAGGCCAGTCTGAGTGCCTACTGCATGGTTACAGAAAAGGTGAGTGGATTTTTAAGCCTGGGTGAGGGGGAAGTATATGATACCATAGAAGTGGAGGTTGCTGTCACTGAGACTTTTTGGTAATGGATGATGTGGTACCATTCAGATCTGCCCTCCACTGACAGAAGTGTTTAGTGTGTAAAGGTGCACGTTTTATATTTCTTTATGAAGCAGAACATGATGGCCTGACTGCTAGGTTATGGGGAAGGTCAAAGTAGATTTTATCACAGACATGAATGTGATTTCCCTCATTGGATTACACTGAGGAGGCTCTCCAAAGATCTGACCTCAGTCCGTTACCTGCCTCTCCTTCTATTGCAGTTTGTTTCATGAAAGAGAAGAAAGAGGATCAAGTTTAATGTTGCTATTGTGATTATTTTTTAAATTTTTTTTTCATTCCCCAACTGTCACCTCCACTTTGTTTTTCTTTCTTTGGCATATGTTGTCAGTTCCATCACTGTGGTGAGGCACCAGAGTCAGGTGGTAACATCAAGGCCATATGTTTTAATTGTCTGAACCCCAAAGAGGCAAAACTAGACAGTACTTTGAGAGGCAGAGGGTTGCCCTTTGTTGTGACAGGCTGAATTAGCTGTAGTGTATCGGGGATCCCTGAATAAGAAGCTTGCCTGTTTTTTAGCTGCAGCAGTTTACAGTGTTAATGTAAGACATCAGTGATGTAGATTTACTGGTGCTGGCCTGTAGTCTGTAGCCCTGTTTCAAGTGGGCAATTATAAATTGTTTAAGCTTTAAGTTAGCTGAATGTAGAAAATGGGAAGGAATGGGATCATGTTAGCACTAACGAAGGAAAATGGCATGAGATACTAAACAACTATTATTACAAGATACTTCATAAATCCAAAGGAAGTAGAGGTGGAAAAGACCTATGAGGTCATCTAACCTATCCATTCTAGAGGACTGGCTTGCTGCCTGCAATATATAATCATTATCTGCTACTCCAGACTAGCTTTAAATGCCCCAAGCTTCAGTACTCTTACTGCAGGCATGTGGGAGAAGAGGAGGAAGGAAAGGGTGATAAACTTATTCTGAAGTCTTTCCTGAGATTTACATGGGGTTTTTTTTCTCTCTATTTTATCTTTTTTTATTTCTGTTGTGTTTTTCTGCTTCAATATCAGAAAGCCCTGAAGAATAAGGTGACTTTAATCATTCTGGATAGCTATGTTATCTGTATGTGACACATCCCTTTTTGAATTTTTCTTTGTTTTGAATTTTTTTTTTCTCCTGTGGCAGCTGGTTTCACTGGCTAATCACCCCAGTAGTGGTAGTGTGTGGGGTGAAAATATTTTCTTATACTCTTTCCTTCCTTCTTTTCTGTCCCCCCTCACCACACTTACACATCCTCATTGGGTAAATATCCCTTTAGGAGAGAGCAATATCATTATTCCCTTGTAGAGCTGGAAGGCAGTAATGACTTGCCACAAAGAAAGGCACTATGAGCAGTGGAGCCTTAGTGGAGGTATCATGTCACTTAGAAGGTTGCTGTACCAAAAGGTTGATGTTTGTCTTGTGTTTGACTGCCATGAACTTGAATGTACACCCTGAAAAACATGTACGTACTTGAAGAGGGAACATGCATGTAAAGGTCTGTCCATGTCTGAGAAGAAAGTATGTAACAGTTATTTAGCCTCTCTGTGTGTTCTTATCCTTATTTCTTTGTTTCATTTACTCTGTAATTGCTTTTTCAGCCCGGTCAAAGAGTTTGGTGATGGGTGAACAGATTGGGCCTCCCTCCAGACCTTCTTCTCCAAACCCTCAAGAGCGTGTGCTCAAGTGTGGCTGGCTGAAGAAACAAAGGAGCATTATGAAGAACTGGCAGCAGCGGTGGTTTGTGCTGCGTGGGGACCAGCTCTTCTATTATAAGGATGAAGAGGAAACTAAACCTCAGGTATGACTAGAGAACTGTAGGGCATATTGGTTGTGACTTCTGTGTGGGTCACAGTCACTGCTTTGTTTGACAGCTCATTTCAGTTGCTCTCTATCCTAGCCAAAACCATACACACTTAAGGAGGTTCAAAGGCAAGAGACGTTGCAGGGAGACTTAGCTACTACCCAGACAAGTAGTAGAGCTTGGGAGAAGTTTAGAAGGTGTTTATTTACCCACTAGGGCATGCTGACCTCCAAATCTTAGTATGGTCCATCTATGAGACTGGAGTTTGACAGGAAGAACTATGGAGTTCCAGATTGCTGAGGCAGGAGTGAAAAACCTTGCTTAGTCAGCTGGGACTCATTATCTCCCAAATAATCCATTGTTAAGCAGAGGTGAGCCAGCTGCTTGGGGCTAGCTTGTGTGGGTAGAGTATGTAGGTTTTGTTACATGCGAGCATGCAGGACTTGAATGAGCTGTAATATGTGTTTTAGTGTGTTTTATATACACCTGGGAGTTACTGCTTTTCTATGTAAATTTTGAGGAGAAAGAATTTACGCAAGGCCATGTGCTGTCTGTGTCTGGAAGAAGGAGTACGTGTCTGATAGTGAAAACTAATTTAACAGACTGGGGCACAATGTGACCACCTACAAAATTAAACTGTCTGAAGTTTGCCTTTATCAAAACTTTTAGACTTTATGGAGCATGAATGAAAGAGAAGAATGCTTTTCCTGGTGGAAACCACTGGTTAAGTCCTGCTGTGCAATATGTATTGGACGGTGTCATAGAACCATCCTAAAGTAGACTGTGGAAAGAAAATGGACAGAGAAAAGGGAGAGGATCAGAATGTTTAGGAGCTAGCAAAGAGAGAAGAGGTCAGCTACTGGTTAGATAATTTAATACCAACCACTAAATGTTAATTGAATAAATTGAACCACAGTAGGGCTACTTAAAATGGTAAGTTTAGATCAGCTGTTATCAGTTTGTCCATGGGACAAATGTGTGCAAGAAAGTTATTTACAATCTCCTAAGTCTTCTGCAAGAATAAACATGCTTTGGAAAGCTATGTGCCAAGTAGCCGTAGGGCAGTTTGCTGGTGATAAAGGATAATAGACAGTCACCATGCAACATTCCCATGGGCACACAAAGTCTTTAACTTGCAACTTTTTGGTAGTGAAGATTTTAAACAGTTTTTAATAAAGTGAACATTGCACAAGTATGTCTCTCAAGCCAAATATTAATTAATGGAATTTTTTACTAACTTCTTGCTGCTTCACCTGCTTTTTGTGAGTGTGTTGCTGGTCTAGCACCAATTTCTTACAATTAAATATGGTTCTCTAAAAGAAGCTCTCGGAGGACAGTGTTCCTGCACCTAGGGTAAATGCAGAGCAGCGGACATTCACAATTGTCAGTCTGGACCCGGCACTAAATTCAGGATGATTTTCTGTTTCTCTGACCATTCTATATCTATAGCATTTAGTGGGGGTGTGTGCTGTGCTACAGGATGGGACAAAGCTTACAGCCAAGATGAAGAATTTCTTATTCAATTTCTTCAATACTCCTGTAAAATATTCTTGCAGCATTTGAGCTAAGGGCTTTCCTAGTTGCTGTAGTATATTATGCAGCATATTTCAAGTAGTCATTGTTTTGACTGTCAGGCCTCTAACCAGAGTCATTGAACAGAGGGAATATAACTGAATAAGCCAGACAGTGTCCCTGTACTGCTGTCTCCTGATGAGTCAGTACAAGCATTACAGAGTGACAGACAGCCTGTGTAATATCATCACCATCCACACACTCATTATAGCCTATTATTAAACTGCTTGATACAGCTGCATGCTTAACTCTTACACATAAATTTCATTGTGGAGTGAGAATGGAAGTGAATTTTCCCCTGTGAGCCTGACACATGCATGGTAGATGCATGAGGATGCTGGCTGCATCTTACGTCTTGCACTTACCTAATCAGGAATTTCATCCATCATTATGGATAGCCTGCTGTGTGAAGGCTAGAGAGGCTTGAACTCGATGTAACCTGTTGTTGCTCAGGACTCTGCAAGCAACAGCTGGATTTTGCACTTTTAAGACAAGCACCTTATCTTCCTATACAGTGCATGGGGAGAGCTGGGTGCTTCTGCACTGTATCAGTGAACATGATGAGGAAGGAGCTGCCTCAGGCAGTCATGTTGGAAAGGGTTTCTTTAACCCTTTTGGGGGACAGGGTTGCTGTACGTTTATCACTGGGGGAAGCCAATTTGTTTAGGGTGATACAGGACCATGTCCTGACTATTCTTGTAACAGTTGTAAACTAGGATTCACATCTGACTTCAGCTAGGACTGTATGCATCCCACAGGTGAAATCTACTTTTGGAACCTGTAGGTAGCTGTTGCTTGGGATTCTCTGGAATGAAGGGACAATGGTACAGGAATGCCCACAGGGCTTAGGAAGACAGCTGTGACCCTGGGAGATCTTTGTTACAGGCCATGCAGATATTTTCATCAGTTGATATTAATCCCTAATTTCCTTCAGCTCTAAAGATACTCATGCTTCTTTTAAATCTTTGTTTTAAATATTAAGTATGGCCTGAAAGCTTGTGTGCAAAAACTAAATCAATAGCTTCACTAAAATTCCCATTGATCTTCTGCCTACTTGATTATTTATGTGTATTCTGGAAGAGGGTCATATTCTTATTGTTTATCTGACAGGGTCGAATGAGATTTATGCCATAATGTTTCAAAAGAGAAACCCTAAACAATGTCTTTTTGTTTACGGATGTTGTGTTGCCCATTTTTATGAAAACCTGTGCTTCCAGGTCCATAGAGGGAATTGTAGATATTCCTTCCTTGAAAATAATGCTGAAAAGATGGAGCTGTAATCTAATGACAGGAGAATGGCATAGACTTACTGGAGTGAAGAGGAGTTATTCTGTGGTCTTAATGGGTTGAGTACTGTTGAAGGTGTGTGTGTTTGTGTGCTATATGACATAGTTGCAGTTGCACAGTCCACTTTATCAGACTGAGTTCTGTGCCAAAGGCTAGAGGGTGAACTTGCAGCCATTGCTTTTCCTGAGTATTTTCTCAGGTGCCCCCATGAGGAAAGGGGGAAGGGAGGACTGACCTGCGAAGAGCTTTTGATGCTTCTGCTAAGTCTGTCAATATATTTGTGGGTTTTTAAAGTAGCTTTGGGTTTGTTCCTATTCCCAGGATAGAAGGTAGCATGCGCTTCTCCCCAATTTCCAGGGGAACAGAAGTTACTCTGCAGCTAATTCATTAACCTTTCTTTCAGTATTGACTTGATATGATAAAAGGCTTTAGTGCATCTGCAGTGGGCTTGAATTTTGCACTCTAGAAAACAGCAGAATTTTCTAGAATGTGTTCTAGCCACTGGACTCTAAAGATGATGTTGTATATGATAGTTTTCTGTACCATTTTGGAATAATTTGTGATGCATCTG
>JANHGO010001255.1:0-35248 GCA_024606505.1 Aquila spilogaster | reverse complement strand
CATATAATTAAAGGGTTTATTCAGCTTTGTGATTTACCTCCCCCCCCCCCCCCTTCTATAAATTCATTTAAAGACAAAACTCTGATGTCTGTAGAGCATAAATAATAATGATTATACGTGGTAATGAGTCCAACCTGTTTGTCCACATAGCAGAAAACAATGCGTTTTCTGTCGGAAGCCTGCAATGCTGACTAGTGGTCACTCTCAGCTTCGGCTGTGGCATTCCCAGTTATCTGCCTCATCCTTTGTGGGCGCTCAGCTCATTACCCTTAACAAAACCCTGCTGGGAAGTGGCCTTCTCGAAAGCACTGCAGGACACCCTCCGTGCCATTAATGTGATGGGAAAGGCATCACACGGCTCCGGGAGCCTCTAGGGTCAGGTGACAGTTGCTCAAGAATGTGAACTGTTGCAACGCTGGGACTCGAGGTGGTTATTTCACACCGCTGCCCTGGCGGGATGTGCTGAGTAGGCAAAGCTCTGCCCGGCCATAGGGAAGGGCTGAGACCTGCAGGGCTCTCCAGCAATGGATTGGGCTTTGGGCAGAACAGCACCTTTCTCCAAACATGGGAATGGGCATCAGACTGTGGCAAACCATCCTGAACCGCACTCCTCACCTCTGAATTCTGCGATGGAAGAGAGGGGAACACAGCTGGCACTTGATCTGGCAAATGCGCTCCTACAATTCTCCTGGACCAAGCCCAGGCAAAACAATAACTCCTGGTGCCACGTGGCTCCGCTCTGAGCTGGATTCTGAGATGCTCTGGTCCAAACAGAGGGGCTGTGGTAAGCGCTAAATGCAGTCACTCGCAAATGGATGGCAACGTAGAGCTTTACTAGTTTGGATGTTGGGCTTTAAAGTCTACATCCGCCCATCTCTGCGTATCGTATTCCTTCTTTGATCACAGTTCCTTCGCTTCTCAGATATCTATTTTAAAACTCCTCTGTTTCTCCTGGGCACGGGAGCACTGAAGTTCGTCCCGAGCAGTGTCCTGAAGGACGCGCTCTGCTCCGCTCGCTCCCAACCCCTATTCCCTTCTCAAAATACAACGCTTTGTTTGTGGCCCTAAATATGATCCCGGCGGGGGCTGCGCTGCAGCGCCCTCTGGCGGCCGGAGGCGGAGGCGGCCTCTCCCCGCGCTGCGGCGCTTCGGGCGCAACCCCCGCGCATCCCACCCGCTTCGCTCTGCCCACGCCTTCAGCGCCTTCCGGCCTTGTGCCCATCTCATTCGCCCCTTGACGTTCCCCTCTGATGTTCAGGACCTAATTTTCAGTGGGTCTTTTGTGTTTTGCATGCGTGCGCTGTGTGCTTCAGCTTCTTGAAACATTCATTTCCTTTGCTGACTTTTGGTAATAGTACATAATATCCGGGAACGAATGAATGTTTAGGATGGAGCATTTCACTTAATGCCGTTCTTGCACAATTATGAGTTGTTTACCTTAAACATTCTGAAGAGTAATGAGAGAAAAAAAAAAAAGTAAAGAAAATTCTGGTTAATAACCTGGGCAAAGCAATTATCCCACTAAGACTCTTTATTGAATCATGTATGCAAAACACAGCAAGTTTTCATAACAGATGTATTTAATCTTGATGCAAGGCTTGCTTTTAACCCCGCGATGTCTTGCAGTTCTGTGCTTGAATAGAGGATTCTGAGCTGGAAGCCTCTGGGCTCAGAAGGAAGACTTTGCTGTTGCGGAAGCTCCTCACATCTTCTCATTGCCCAGTGGTAGCTTTGGAAGCTCTCCTGGTGTTTCTTAAAGTAAATGTCAGTACGAGAGTGCTGTGTTGTTTGTGTCGTAGATGTAAACTCTGGCAAAAGGAGAACAACCCAGTGGTGTGTGTTGCTCCAGAACTTCACCCTCCTGGGGAGAGGAGAGCACGTGGCAGCTCCCTCTGCTCTCTGGCTGCTGTTCGGAGTAATGCTGCTATGCGTGCTGGGCTCATGCCGCTGTGGTAGCAGTGGTCAGATGTCCTGCAGCCTGTGGAGCTGCCTCAGGTTGGCCATGTGGGAGCAGAGACCCCGAGGAAAGAGTTCCTTAAAAGTGAATGTGTTGGACTTTACTGCGTCGCATCCCGTGATGTGGTCAGGTGTAATAGAGCACTAGATGCTGGAGCTGGCAAAGCATCAGTGGGTCACTCAGTGTCCCCACTTCACAAAGGCTGAGCCCTTTGCCAAATATTTATTAGGGCTTTATCATGCTTGTTTTTGAATTCTCCAGTGAAGGAATTTCTACATATGACCCTTTTGCCCCCAGACTATTTCAAATTCTGATTTTCTTTCCCTGTGTTGAGCCTAACTTTCTTTTCATTTAGCTGCCTCTAATTGCTCCCGGTTATCCATCCCACCCTGAGCACTCCCCTCTTCTCTGAGCTTGTACCCGTCATATCCCAAATGGTTTCCCTTGGTCAAAGACATACATATGCAATTCCCTAATCTCCCCTCTGCCATCCATTCCCTCCGGCTCTTCATTATTTTACTAGCCCTGCTCTGAACCGCTTCCCGTTTATTGATATCATTTTATGACGATGCCTGAGCTGCATGCAGTGCCCTGCTGCCCAAGGACACAGCCCACAGAGCTGAGCCTGTTGTGTCAGCTCTGCCCCACAACCAGGAGCATGGCACGTCAGGTGCTGCTCCTGGTAAATACTGACCCAGAATAAAGCACTGATGGCTGAAGATAGATAGATTTTCCTAATCGCTTAAAAATCCTTTTCTGAAAGACTGAGAGCTGTGCCTGCCTGGCCCTTCTGCAGCGGCAGCAGTTGCTGAGGCACAGCTCTAAGTCATGCAACCTGCTTTTTAAATGACTGTTTATTTTCCATCGATATCGTCTGTTGAGTGCAGAACACGGTCAGTGCTTTCACTGTGCATGCTTCATACATGCTGGGATTCTTGCTGTTGCGTTCACAATAAGGAAATGCAGTGCGTGTCTGATGGGGTGTGGTGGCTGTGCCTGTGTTGTTGTTTTAAGGGCTTTTGAGCTCATCTGGAAAATAAATGGTTAGAGAGTCTGCAAGCAAAGTAGTTTTTGGGTAAGAACTTTTTAAGACTTGACTTTGGCTTAGGCTCTGATATAACGTTTGGGTTTCTTTTTGTAATGGGCAAGGAAGACTGGAGAAATATGTGTTTAGGAGTCTTTTTATAGTAAACGAAAGATGTTAATACATAGAACAGAAGACAACTTTTAAAACCACTAAGTGCTAGCAGTAAAGCACGATGACCACCAAGCATGTCACTGCTGAAAATAGACCACCAGAGAATTACGTTTCAAAACACTTTGCCGACCGAGCTTGTTTCGAAGAAGTTAATCTTTACAAGAACAAAAGAAAAGGCTTGAACAATACGTCTGCATGAAATAATTGTGTAAGTAAATAGCAAGAGAGCTAAGGGAGCAAAACGTGAACGAACCTCGTGCACACAGCAGCGCTTTGAGAACAATGAGGCAGATGGTGACTGAGGCGTGTGGGGCAGACCCTCCTTTGGGTAAATCAATGCCAGAAAGTGAGGATGTGGCCCAGGGTTTGGGGTTACAGTGCCTCGCTCCTGGCTGGAGTTCTGCTGGTTGTGTACCTTTGCCTTGCCTCGTTTTGAGCAGAATAAGGGAAGGATGTATGTGGAAGGCAGAGACTTTGCTTCACCCGAATGTTGTCCTGTTCCTGTTTGGCATTTGTAGCTTATCCTTTTGCTGCTTGATGTATTCATTTTCTTCAGTGTTCATATAAAAGCTTATCTCAGCTGCGATCTTCCCTCTAATGGCATGGAATGGATGTCACGTGGAAGGGAGGGATTCTGCCTCCCTTCTTGAACAAAACCTGAGCGTTTTTCTCGAAGCTCAGCTCTGAAGGTGGTGGGATGGGGTAAAGGGCGATCAGATGGGGGCAGGATTGGAAGCGGGCTGACGTGGCACTGACAGATGTCTTAGGTCCTTTTTGTTTGTTTGTTTAGTTAGACAAAAAATAAAGTGGAGAACATGAGATCAAATGCGCCATGGAAATCCTTGTGTGTCCGTGGAGCTCCATCCTTCTCACTCACACTAAGCCAATTCCTGGGTGACTCTGTAGCTCTGGGAGTGAAAAGCAATCAAAGTGGACTCTTCCCCGTTCCCACCAAAGGCTTCTGTCAGCAGAGTGGAATTGCATCATCTCCGTGGAGCTTCCGGGCAAGGTTGGCCACTAACTATTGTTGCGGGTTTAAAAATCCAGAAAGTTGTATCATAACAACATCCGTGGATCTGCAGTTGCACTGTGCTTGGTTAAGCGTTGGCTTTGATCTTCCCAGAGAGCCTAACCATAGCCAGCTATTTAATGAGCAAGGGAAGGATTTCTCAGGTCTTCTGGTCCATCCCCTGAACCACTACAGGAAAAACGTCCTCTGTCGTTCCAGTGAGAAACCTTTACATCTGCTCTTACTGACTTCCCATGTTGGGAACTCACATCTCCTCCATGCAGCCTGCTCCAGGGCATCCCTATCTCTAGAGAGTTTCCCTCAAGTTTGATTTCCTGAGTCTCTCCTGTCCAAGTTGAAGTCTGTCCTCGTCCGTCGCATCACCTGTGCGTTGTGTTCTCTACCATCTTGTCACCAGGTGCTTCTGGTGGTGTCTATTGGTGCTCACTCCTTTTTTTGTAATACTTATCACCTGCCCATGTTGAACTACATCCATTGTAATTTCCATTGTAAAGATGATGAACTTCGGTCTTGCCCTTCAGTATTCTGGCAGGGGTTTCCACAGTCCTATCATCTGCAAAACTAAAGATGTCCTTTCTGTCTGATATCTCTGATTTTAGGGAAAGCATTGAACAAAATAGGATCTGAGATAGCGTCCTGCAGACCTTCACTTGATGTGTCTGCTTGATAGTGAGTTGCTGATGTTCCCCCTCTGGGTGTGACTGGACACCTGGGAATGGGTATCTGCTTTGACACCTGTGCTGAAGATTTACTCAAACCTTATGAAAATTATAGAGCTGGAAGTGGCCAAACAGCTTCATCCGTTCTACCTAAACCTGATGAAATCTGAGACGCTTTCGTGCCTGAAAAATTAGATTTATTGCCAGCTCAGAATGGGAGTTACTGAAACCCTCTGAGGGCACAAGCACTGCTTTCTTTGGGAATTGGAAACAACCTGAGAGCCGCTGTCTCATAAGATTTCCAGCTCATACAAATGAGCTCCTGTGTGGGTAGGAAGCATTGCGGTAAAGGGATCTGAAGATGAGAAGGGGCAGAAAACTTTTGAACCCGAAGTGTGAGCTGAGGCTCATTCAGATTGATGGAAAGTCTCTGACATGTGGCTCGTGGCCATGCGGAGGGCTGCTAAAAAAGCAGGGCGGAGAGAGAAAAAATAAACTTCTCGTTGAAGCAAAAAGATTGTTGAGATAGGAGTGAAAAATGTACTGCTGCAGAAACTTCAAGGGCTATGGAAAGACCTTCCAAAGGCCACTTCAAATGCGTAGAGAAAGCTCTTTCCAGTTAAGTAATGATAATATAGGACCCGAAAAAAGAGAGAGGAGGTGGAACAGTGCGGCAGTAATAACAAAGATAACAGCAAGCGTAGAAAAATTAAACCAAGTGAACTTCTGGCTTTCTGAACCTCCCGGCGGTGCATGCCAGCCTTCCCACGTGCTCAGGGCTGTGTTCTGAGAATTAACTTTCTCCTGTCTGTGTCGGTGCTGGGCGAGCTGGGGTTGGCCTCGGTGTGCCTTTGGGACTCGGTGCCATGCGGATTCTTTCCTGTTCTCCTCTTTACAGCTGCATTTTGCACCCGTTGAAATAAAGGTGCTGTGGCATTGCTGGTTTGATGCGGCTTCCCTGTGTTTTCCCCAAGCAGACAGTCTTGTGCCTCCTGTCTCATCCTGTTAATTGCTATTAGAAGCGATGCTGCTGAGTGCCTTTTGTGGGGCTGCATGTGTATGTGTGTTTATATGAAAGTCTGAGGGCAGAATCTGTCTATACTTTAACGTTTTATCAGCAGCAGCATAGCAATCAGAGGAGAATTAGACCCTAGCTGCTGTTTGGTTTCTAGTGCCTGTAGCTTGACTGCTTGTTACAATAATGAGAAATGCAAGTAAGCAGCATCACATCAGCACTTGCAATCCCACTTTCTATTGCCGTCATCAAAGGGTTTGGGAAAGTTTGCATTCAGAGTAGTTTTTTTATATAATACATATATGCATTTGCACAATGTTGTCTGGGAAATCCTGTACTGTAGATGGCAGCTTCTGTGTAAGGCATGATTTGGGTTTGGGCACTCGGTCCAGTGGTCGAGGTCAGGTGAGAGCCAGGACTGGGAGCAGAAGGTCAAGGTAAGTGCAGAGGGGCCATGGAAAAAGCGTGGCCGGGAGCTGGATCGTACCCAGAAAGCTGTGGGAAGGCGGAGTCGTACCACCCGATGTGTGATGGCGATGTGGATTTTAACAAAATAGCTGGGATCGTCCCGGCTACCAAAAAGCACTTAGGGCACACACACCGGGAGGCTTAAAGGTACTCACTCTTCACAGACAGTTCTCATTTATCTCTGCCTGTTTCAGTCTGGGGAAGTGGAAGCTTTGTTCTGGCTAAAAATAGCAGTACCAACAACCACTTATGTACTTCTGCTGTGTCGCAGGAACAGAATTATTGCTTTTAGTGTGGATTCCCGACTACCGAATAGATAGTGTTGAAATCTGGATGTAAAATTCCATGGTGATTTCCTAGTGCTGGATTTCATAAGGTGCTTTGGTGTTTGCCAGCTGTGCAGCAGGCTGGTATAACCCAGGGGGATAAAATTAGGAAGAAAATAGTTGCTAGAGAGACTCCTGAAAAGGCATCAATAGGAATCCCAGAAACACATCAAGGCGTTATGAGCAGCCTCTATTGTGGCCAAGAGTAAAATATTGACCTTGAAAGTGAAAATCACCGAACAGTTTGATAGGAATAAGAAATTAATCAAATGAAAAGTGCCTTCCACAGCAGAAGAGTAACCATTTGCTTAGAAAAAGCAGGGAATTTTATTAATCCCTTTTGCTGCTTTTTGCTGACTGTTATCCCTCTAGCCTGGAATAAAATAAAGCAAGGGATTGCCACAAAGTCTGTGCAGCTTTTGTAGCTCACTTGAACTTTGAAAAGAGGCATATATAGGGGACCCTGAGCTGGTCTCACATCTGAGTGTCAACTTTTACTTCTGGCAAATGCAAAATGTTTGTTTAGCTGAAGATAAAGCAGAGCAATACGTTCTATTCGAGGACCTAATCTAGTTACTGGTCTGCTTGGCTGTATGGCAGATTTGGTCCTGCGCTTGGAGACTGTTTCAGGCTTCCAAGAAGTACTGAGGAGGTTGGGAGAAGCCTTCAGCCTGTTGGCTGGTGTCTGTTTCCCATTCTGCTTTTACAGATAGGTTTTCTTGTCAACTTACCAAAGTTGTGCTTTTTATCATCTATTACAAAGACCCGAAGTTGTGTTTTTCATCATCTGTTACAAAGACCAAGAAGCCATCAATCAGAGTTAAAACCAAACTCTACAGACCATGAGAGAAGGAGAAAGCTCTTTAAGCCATCAGACTTCTTTAAGAAAACAGAGTTAGTCGGTGTCATCATCTGGGTTTTATTGGATTTATTTCCCTTCATTAATTTTTTAAGTTTGGTTGCAAAGAAATAGATCCTCTTTGGAACCGTGTGACTGTCGGAATGAATATTTAACACACGATTCCCAGGGAGACGGGGGTTTGAAACACACAATGTTGTAGTTATTACAAATTAATGAATGTTCTCTTAAATATTTCTGTTTTATATCTTTGCTTCCTTTAAGCCTTGCCAGCAGAGGGGAAAAGAAAGCTTAATAAAAATAAGCAAATCGCTTTTGGGTTTGCTGGGAGTGATTGATTTCTGTGGACAGCTGAATGGCTCTTTCAGTAGTGCTGGGAAACCGGGCAGGGATCTCGTGGGATCGCAGGTCCTGCAGCCCAAAGTTGAGTTTGAGTTGCCATAGCCCTGCTGAAACGGAATCACTGGATCGTAGAATGGTTTGGGTTGGAAGGGACCTTTCCAGGTCACCTGGTCCCACTCCCTGCAATGAGCACAGACACCCGCAGCTCCATCAGGTGCTCCAGCCTGACCTTGGATGTCTGCACCTCTCTCAGCCTGTGTCAGTGCCTCACCACCCTTAGCATAAGCAACTTCTGTCTTACATCCAGTCTGAATCTCCTTTCTTGCCTTAGCTCTGCTCAAGCTCTCCCATGTTACAACCACCTCACTTGACAATTCAGAACTCATTTTTCTGCTAATTGAAATACTTGATCAAAGATATTTATTTCACGTTTATGTATTTGGTTGTGTTGCAGTGCTGGCCAAAGCCAGGAGCCAAAGCACCCCGCCTGCCCAGGCGAGGAGCTGTGTGCGTGGCCAGCTGGCACCCATGGAGGGCATTCAAATCTTTGTGCTAAAGAAGTAGGAGATACATTCAGAGTTCAGTGCAACACTACAGATTTTAAAAGTTTCCATTGTTTACTTATCTAATTAAGCATCTATCTCCATATAGGCACATGAACGGCAGGTACAAATCTATCTAGATGTCTATCTTTGTTCCACTGTACGTTTGCCAGTAGGTCTCTATACATAGAAACATAAAACGGCGTATATATCCTGCTGGCTTTTGAAACTTACAGAAAATTACCAACAGTTTCTTTTCTCTAGTTTGCTCAAATGCTTGTGGTTAGGTATTCTGAAAGTATAGAATAAAAAAAGAGAGAGAGAGAAAAGAGAAAATTTAGACACTGAAAATCTGTTGGTTGGTAAAAAAAAATGCTCTATTATTATTATTATTATTATTTTTTCTAATAAACCAACACATTTTGGTTCTTGACTTCTGCTTGTCCTTTCCTGATGAGATAAGGTTGGGTAACAGGCAGGGCTGGGGTCATGAATGGTGTGTGGCACCCACTGGGATTTAGGAGCAGTTTGGTGGCACTTTGGATTCTGCGTTGGGTGTTTGCTGCCTGCAGCCTGGCTATAAGAAACCAAGGCTTTGCTCAGAGCATGCACAGCCCCATTACGTCTTATTAACTGTCTCAAAATCCAACGTGTAAAACGAGCTGAAAGTTGAAAAGGGAGAATTTGAATAAGTCTAAGAGGGATATTCCTTGTAATTTTTTATTCAAATAAGAACCAAAACATTTGGTAGCAGCACTTAAGCAAGAGGAGTTAAATAAAAGGGGAAAATTCCTCAGTGAAATCATACCTAATGAACATAACGAGCACAAATCATATTTAATAATTGACTTAATCTGGCTTTCTTATCTCTTGGTTAAATTTGATTCTTTTCCCAAATGTAGGATTTGAATATTAATGGCCAAGGAGTGTAAACACACCTGGCCTTATTATTTGCTAAAACGAGACTGAATCAGTGGGGAGCACTTGAAATGGAATAGTTTGCATCGGTGCTTGAAGACTCAAAGGAACAAAGACCCATAATGTGTTGTTTTAAACAGTTTCACTTTGAAAGTTGTTCAAAAATTGTCCACAAATTAGTGTTCAGTTAAAGGAAAACCCTCCACACCGGTGGTTTTATGGTGCCGCAGCGCCGTATGTGAACAGCACCGTTCCCATTTCCAAACATCTTTTTTTCACTGCTGTGTCATGCGCTGAACGAATTCCGTACTACTTCCAGTTGTGAATCTACCTGGTTTTCTTACTGCTGATTTTGTTAGCGCTATTTAATGTCCGTTTCTAATGAGGTTGGTGTGGATTACTACCAAAAAGAAAGTTAATGGCTGTATTCTGGTACTCTCAAATAAATGCCGGGGCAATGGCTTCAGTGGAAGGAAGATCCCTCCTGTTTCTTTGTGTGGTCAGAGCCCCGATTTGGGTGCACCGTTAAGCACAGGCAGTAAGGTAACCACCCACTCAAGTCCCAGTGATTTCAGGGGAGTTTCGGACCATCGGGAACATTTAGCTAATATTGCATTTCAGTGCCAGCTGCGCCAGAGCAACCAGTTGCAATCCAGCTGGAAAAATGGATCACCTTTGTGGGGTACCAAAACTCTTCACTAAGTTTATAAAAATTCACCAGAAAATGGTGAATTTATCTAAAAGGGTCCCGGCTCATTCAGAAATGAAGACAAACTCAGCACCCAGTGCTGTAAGAGATAGTTCTTGGCCAATTCTTCTTTTCCTTCAGCTGGGTGCTCTATGAGGAGCTGAGCATCAGGTGTCTGAGGAATGGCTCAAGATAATCTTTTGCGGTCAGAGTTAATTTGTGAGCAGCTCAGATCTGAAAGCCCAATTACTTAGTGGCAGTGGCTGGCCCTGTTGGTGGCAATTGCTCCTTTTTTCGATTGGATGGTTTTACTTTTCACTTTGTTTCCATTGCTTCCATGGCAGCACTCAAAATGACCATCTGCTTTCTGTAAGCACTCTCTATTGGAAGAACAATAAATCTAGCCAAAATGCCGGGGAGCAGGCAGAAATGAGCAGGAACTGGTTTGTAGGGCACTGAGCGGGATGCAGCCCAGCTGGTCTGGAGGTGCCTTGGTGTGGTGGTTCCATGGGAAGGGTCACGGTGCTGATGTCCTCCTGGAGAGCCACGTCTGGGCATTGCATCCATGAGCAGAACTGCCTCTGGTCTCAGGGAGAGCAATTCATGTGGTCCAGTTTGGGCTGTGAGAGAGGTGATGGTGTGGGATGATTGCATGGGACTTTGAACAACCTGGTCTAGAGGGAGGTGACCCTGCCTATAGCAGGGGTGTTGGAACTAGGTGGTCTCAATGGTTCCTTCCAACCCAAACCATTCTGTGATTCTATTCTATGATTCTATGGCTGAGGGGTTCGTGCTTTGGAGGAGAGTTTTGTTAATGAGCCACAACAGCTCTAAGTTGTAAGAGGAATCTACGAGCCAGCTTTATCCCCAGATATGATCTTGATTTAGCAGAGCTTCAGGAGGTCTTGTCTTAGCAGGATTTCTGGAAAAGATGGCTTGCATTAAAGAAAACCGAGGGTTAGTTTTGTGTATGCAAATGTTTGGGATCTGCTCCTTGCAGGGAGGGTTTGAGCAGAGCTCTTTGTTCCCTTCTGGGACCTCGGCTGGAGGGACTGGCGCTGCCCTGCTGGTGTGGGATCATAGAATCATGGAATCCTTGGAGTTGGAAGGGACCTGTGAAGGCCATCTAGTCCAACTGCCCTGCAACGAGCAGGGACACCACAGCTGGAATGTGCAGAATGGGATGAAAGCGGCTCCCTGGGCTGTGGCCTCACAGCCCGGAGGATGGCGGTGCCACCGGCACAGGGCAGCGAGGACAAAGCCAGGCGTCCAGAGCCGTCACCTCCCGCACCTCACTGCTTTCACATTGATCTGTTCGAGCCGTTCTGTTAATGAGAGTCATAAGGAGGGAAAGTTTTCATCTGAGCGTTCAGACACACACACACAAATACGAATGATCTGGAAAAAAATCCCCCAAACTCCTCTCGCCTGCCCCGCGGCGTGAGATGGAAACAGGGGCGGCTGCCGCCTGTACTCGACAACGCTGCGACATGTGATATTTTCGGAGGTATCTCGGGAGCATCTACCGCATTTACAGCATGTGAGGCATATCATCTGGAGCCGTTTTGATCTCCCCTAACCCGTTCACAAACGCGCACATCTCATAACAGGCCCCGCGCGGCGATAAGCATCTCCGAGTTTCTTCTGCGCAGTATCTGCAAACAATTCAAAGCTGTTCCACACAAACAAATGTGAGAACCCCCTGACCACAGACTGCCTTTAGAGCAGACCAAGATTTGATGTTACTCATATCTTCCAGTACCTGTCAGAGTTCAAACAGGAAACCTGGTTTTTCCTCTCATGTCAACAACTTCTTTTCTGCACCGGCGCTCGCAGCGGGCTCGCACCGAGCGGTGGAAGTCCTGTATTTCTTTGGGACAAACAAGTACTTGCCCTGGTACGTCATTGGTGACATTAACAAGAGCTGAATATGTGGTTTTCGGTGATCCTGTGGGTGCTTCTATAGAAACGGACACACTGGCTTTGAGCAATCACACAAGAAAGGAATTCATTCATACAGGATATAGGTAGCACACAGCCTCAGTTTGCTTAGGAAAGGTCAGAAAAAGTGGGTGCTCTTTCTCTCGGCACTGCAATGTTTTGTGCTTATGCAGTAACACCTTTTATCGCTTCGGTGTGTTTGTCATTGGTACGATATCCTGCTGCCAGCACTGCAGCAAGGTCACATGAAATCATTTGTATCTACTAATGAAGGTTTCATCTGAGCATCTTGGCTATTAGTTAACCAACATGACCCCCAGCAGCACCTCACACCCAGGCCCGAGATTTGGCCACAGCCACTTGTGTGTTTTGGCACTGTTGGGAAAGGAAATTAGGAATGATAGTGAACATACGTCCACCCTCAGCAAGAGCCCATTATTTATCTCTCTTAATGCTAATCAGTAAACGCGGTTCAATCTGAAACTCTGAAAATCTCAGCACGCTCCATTTCCATTGCAATGCTTTAGGAACATTTAACTTCACCTCCCCATGACTGTAGGAAGCATAGAACAAAAGTAATCCTTGACATTAACTAATGTCAGTGACAGAACCACTGACTCTATCAAGAGATGCATCGGTCCTGAGGATCATTTTTCCCATTTGATTTATGCCTGACAGATGCAAAAACCATCTCAAAAGCATCTGCACTGGGGAAAGAACACACATTTCCATGGCTTTCATCTCGCTTTGTTTTATGTGATTATAAAACATGCTTTTGTGGCATGCATAATCAAGGGGCAGAACATCTGGCAAAGCCTTGTTACAGCAAAACGTCCGGATAGTTAAATATGATTGTTGTCTTCTTTATGTTTTTTTTTATAACAGCAGCAAACAGCTGCATAGAATTATGACTGGTGCTAATGCTGTGAGCAGTACACGCTGAAACGATGCCACGGACCCATGCAACAAGCAGCACTGGAACAGAGCTGCACTCTGAACCCCACAGGCCAGCCCAGCACCACGCTTCGTCCCCTCTTTATTTCTGTCATAGAATCATAAAAACATAAAGGTTGGAAAAGACCTCCAAGACCCCCAAGTCCAACCCCAACCCAGCCCCTCTGTGCCCTCTGACCATGTCCCCAAGGGCCACACCTCCAATCCTGGAGGGTTTCTGTGCAGCTGCTTACATCTGATTCTCCCACAGTTTTTCCAGTAGCTCTTTCAGATCCAAGCACGACATTTAAAACCCAACGTTACAAAGACTCCTGGAAAGTGCTACTGCTGTGCTGTTGGCGCAACTCGGGGATGCTGCTTGATGCGCTTGCACTGCTCAGCCGCACGTCTGAGAAAATCTTCCCCACTCGTGGTCGGGATAGGTGATCTCGGTGGTCCTTTCCAGCCCTAATGGTTCTCTGGTTCAGTCCCATCTCGGCCTGAAACGCCTGCAGACAGGTGGCAAAAAAGAAGGAATTATTTGCATTCGTTGTAAGAAATCTTTTCCTTTCTAATTTCCTTTCTAACTCTCAATAGTCTGTGAAACCTCAAGGAAAAACTAAGTACAGATATGAACTAGTGATTTATGAGCCTGATTCAGAAAAGCATCCAGACACATCCCCCGGGGTACACGGCTAAAACCAAGTATATGCTGCAAGGTCCTGCTGAATCAGTCAGTACCTGCGGCTCAGATCAGCAGTTTGTAGCAGAAATGAGTAGTAAAGCGCTCCCAAGCTTTCAGCTATTTGCCTCCTGCTGTACAAAACATTCACACGCATCGATGCATCAGAACTGCACCAAGGGACTGCAACCTGGGGGGGCTGGGACAGACCCAGTGCGGTGATGTGAGCCCTGCGGCTGTGGCTGGGTCCCTTGCTGCAGAGTGGCACGACACAGGGTGACATGACATGGGCTGACATGACACGGCGGGGCAGCAGTCGGCCCGGCCCTGGGAACCGGCCGTGATTACATGGGATTAACTCCTGGTGCTCGATTCCCAAAGGGCTGCGGGCGCACCGCTGCGTTCCGAGGCATCTTCATGAAAGCACCGCCAATCCCTCTTATTCAGGGTGTGATAAGTTGCAATTAGGTAAATATAAGTAATTACAGTCAAGTAGTGTTTTAGGGCAAACTGAGCTTTACCCGGTAATTGTAGGCATCGCTATTTTCAGCCTGCACACAGTAGCATGTGTTTTCATGGCTGTGAAGGCTTCCTAGCAATTGGATGATGGGTTACTGCTACAGCAGGGAGACAACAGAATTATTGTCCTGCTTTTCCATGGGTTTTGTTACAAACAGTAGAACTGACCACACCGTAATACATAGAACATAAGTGGGTTTACTTTGGTAGAGATCAGCGCGTGCACGAGGAGCGTATGCTCCAGCATCCATAGCAGTTGAAATGAATGTGTGCTTTTGGATTTATGGAGGGTTTTTAACAGCTTGAACAAGGTGATGGAGAGTGTAACACCACACCCCTGGGCATGGGGTGCTTGCTGGCCCCTGGGATGTACAATGGGGGCATCTGCAGGCTTTGAGCTCCACCACTGTGAGCAAAGCTCGGGAGTTTCATTTCAAACCATGCGTTTCTATACTATATTTTGCATTTTCTCTTGCATCCTTGCAGATTTAAATTGCTGGGGTGCAGCCCGACTCCGGCCTGGGTGTCAGATGCAATCTTCTGGGCTCTGTCAGCCTGGGATGGATTGGATCTGTTTGAAGTGGAGAACTTCTCAGGACGCCAATATCCTCTCGTTTGGCGACCTGCAGTGTTTTACAGCACAGAAGGCAGAGAGCGGCTGCTCATGTTAACCAGGTGCTCTCCAGACTCTGCTCAGGAGCAGCTGCAGAGCCTTGGATTGGATTTTTGGGCTTGGGGTAACAAAAGGGGATTTGCTGGGGGGGGAAGGGAGGTACACAAGTAGGAAATCACCGACAGCTCTGCTGGATCGGATGCATTGGGATGTGCTTTTGTGAGGATGTAAAGCTTCTCCATGCTGCGTCTTCAAGGCTATAACCTCAGCCTGATATGTCAGGATGGGGCAAAACCAGTCCCGCCTTCTTCTGCTCCCACACATTTCTGTGCAGCCCCAGCCGAGACAGATGCGACCTGCAAGGGTTTTGCTGGAGGAAAACGAGCATCACCAGCTGCTGCGAGTAATCCTGCTTTGGCTAAAACCAAACACAGCAGTCATGTGCCGCAGCAGCAGCGCTCAGGCCAGTGGCAGTCTGCTGAAGCACAAAGAGCCCCTTAATAGCTGAGATGGAAAGATAAGCACTGCCACGCTATTTGAAGCAGAGTATTTATGCCTGAATAAAGTCAGTCCAGTTTTGGAGCAGGGAGTTTGCCTGGAAAGCCGGGATTTACATTGCACCCCAGGGACTGCAGCACCCTTACACCCTCTCACGTCTCCTTCCTTCAAAGCCATACACCTCACCTGCGGGTTCCTCACCGCCTGCATTACGGCACAGCTCACAGTTTTGTAGCTTTGCTTGAGGAGCGGCGGTGGCATTCACAAGCTGGGAGCTGACACCTCGTCCTGTGCCCCGGCACCGGGCGTGTGCTCCAGGAGCTGTGCACCCGACCATGTGCATTGCAGGGCGGCAGGGAGCGGTGTCTGGCTGTGCCCCAACCACCAGCCCTGCTCTGCTGCTGGGCGAGAGTCTGCAAATGCCATTGATTAGAAGGTGCTGGTGGAGAAAGGTAGGAGCGGCGAGACTGTGCTGGGAGACATGCAAAAATGCACAGGAGGCAGTAAACAGTGTCATGCAAATCTGCTTTGTGCAACTCCTTTCTGCTGCAGTAACCTCAGGTGCTGTTTAGGACACACAGGCAAGGAAATGTCTGTTTTTTAAACAGAGATACGGTTTTAACCAGATAAAAGCCCTTTAATTAGCCTGACATTTTCGCTCATGTTTTACAGCCACATCTTTCCATGTGCATGCCAGAAAGTTAGGGAGGCGTGGAAATCACTGCCGGGATAGAGCAGGTTGTTGTAATGGAGCCTGGATGGGTTCTCTGCTTGCAGAAAGCATTTGTTTGGTGGTCCCTTGCCTTTGCTTTGTCATCATCCTCTGCACATCTGTTTCGGGATGGAATAAATGAGTCCCTGCCTGAGAACCAGGCTGTTTATATGATGCAACATTCAAATGATTTTTGGTTTTCGTATGTCTGGAAAAATAATTGTCATCTCGGTAGCATGAGTTACCATAACGGAGCGCTCCCGTTACTGCAGGTGGACGTGGGCCACTCTGCGAAGCACTTTTCTCCCAAACAGAGATGCACTCAGGGAACTCAGGGAAAGGGAACTTTGGAGTCTGCTACAACACGAGCGATGGGGCCGATTCGCTGGGAAAGGGGAATTCCACCCCACGTTCCTCCACACAGAGCCCCGCAGTGATGGCACCGAGTGTGAATCCCCGCAGTGCGGAGCTGGGGCTGCAGCACCCAACCCCAACCCCAGCCCCAACCCACTCTGTGCTCGGTGGCTCCCCGCAGGGCTCACTGTGCCACCCGTGTGTGCATCCTGAGCCCTCTTTTCTATCCGATGATCTCGCAGCTCTGCACAGACCCCTCCATCACCTTGGGTCTTGCAGCGATGCCCATCCTGCCTCGGTTTACCCATCCGTAAATTGGTACCACATTTTCCCATCACGTTTTTTAAACTGCTTTTGTGGGGGGATCGTCACCAGCTCAGGTGCTGCCTCTAGCGATGACGTGATGCTTTCAGAACTGTGGTGAGATCGGGGGCAATTAGCAGAGCTCTGCCCAGTACTGCCCCCAGCTCCCACCCACAGCCCAAATGGGAATCACCAAAGAAACACAGCAGCAGAGCTCCCACCTCGAGGCCCCGTGGCCGTGCAGGCTGATGAGGTCTTGCTGGCCTGGGGAGAGAGGGACTGTGCAAATAAATGCGATGTATAATAAAAGTGAAAACCATCAGAACGGAGTATTTCGCACTCACTGTAAAACCGAAACTCCATTTCTTTTTCTTTTTTTTGGTGAAAAAATTCACTGATTTTTTTTTTTTTCCATTCTGAGATGAGTTATTTTCAAACAAAGAGACGAAGCTTTGTTTAGAAATGAGTAATCGTTGTCCCACCTTCGAGCTGAGGGGATTTGCAATGGGAATACATCGCTTTGCAGTGACACAAGCGCGTGTGCGTCTGTGTGCCCGCTGCTCTGTGAGCCTGGAAGAGCAGAAGGCCACAGCGAGCAGCCGTGTTTGCAGGAGCACCCGAGAGCCCTTGTGAAGGTGTTCAGAGCGGGGAAATCCTTTTCCTTCGACATTTTGTGAGGACGTTTCTGCAGCCTGAAGGGGCAGTGTGTGATGGGAGGGAAGCGGTGCTTTTGCTGTCTGCACTGCAGTGATGATGGTGAGAGCTCCGGTTGTGCTCCGCGTTGCACTGCGGTGAGCCGGGAGCAGGCACAGGGCTGGCAGTGGGTCACAACGCGCCTCTGCACTCCTTCTGAAGCTGGGTTCTGTCCTGTCCTTTCCAGTCGGTCTCCTTCTTGCGTTGTAGCTGTGTTTGGGTGAGAGAACACCAGGAAGGGGACAACCAACCAAATGGAGCCCTTCTGTTTATCCATCGGTATCCGATCGGAGATGACAGAGATTATTGAACACTGAGACAAAGTTTCTGCTATCAATTTATAGAGAAACTTACATTTTCTCCAGTGCATCACTGAGGTGATTAATAAATGCAGATGGTCTTCGAGGTCCCTCCCACCCCAAAGCCATTCTATGGCTGTGTCTGCTCTCCTGTGCAATTTTCAGTGCTGGTGCATACAAATTTCAGGGATTATTTTTAGCCACTCATTTTTATTGAGCCGCACACCATTGAATGGACACCTAGAGCGCTGCCGATGCGTCGTGTTGGACGTGCTGGAACCCAAGAGCTCGAGCTGCAACAGCACACTGCAAGGGCAGCACCTGCACCAGCAGGACCCTACATGGGGGTACAGAAGTGCTGTCCCTGTGGGGGGACGTCACCCGTACCCAGGAGTGGCTTCAAATCCCACAGCCCTCGTTAGGCTCTGTTTTGGGTGTCAGAGGTGCAGGGGAACAGCCACGGGTCAATGTAGGTAAGTTAAGGTTACTGACCTCTTGTGAGTCCATGCAGAGGTAACTCAGCTCGCACGCTCCAAGCAGGTGAGTTAACTCCTCGGTTTATCACCAAACCACCGCCTCCTGCAGCTCTTGGCTTAACGTGAGTCACATTACATCTCACCCTTCACAAAGAAGAGATTCTGACCGCTCATTCCCAGAAGATCGGTTCCAACTCACTATGGCCTGGTGCTGGAGATGGGATTCTCCCCACGTAGCTCCCTTTCTGTGGGCACTGTCACCATCTAGTGGCACTCTGCTCCTGGCTTGCAGGTGCAGCAGCTGCACTGTTCCCCCCCATTAACACTCATTTCTCCCAGGTGTTAGTGGCAGCTTTTACCAATTTGCACGTTAGATGCTGGCAGGTGTGGGTGCAGCCTTATCAGCCCATGTTTCCCTATGGCCCCATTAGGAAGCGGCTGCCTGGCTGCAGGAGGAAGGTACCCCTGGTAAGTCCCTGTGGGGGTCCTTGGGATTGTGTGGGGTTCTGTCTGAAGCACTGACTTCAGGTATATGAGTGTAGAGAACTCTCATGGGTGAGCTGTGTGCACTCAGGTTATTGTGAGCAGCAATGCAGTGAACCGTGACCCACCCCAAGGATCTCTGGCAGTAACCCCGTGGGGGTGTGTGTCTAATGCTCAAAAACTCCGTACCCTGGGTTTCCACCCCCGTGCTGTGTCTGTGGCAGCCTTAGGGGCCTTCTGATGACCTCCTGGGGGAAGGGGTGACACACACACAGAGCTGGAGGATGGCACTGCCACGCGCTCGGTTTTGCAGGAGCTGTTTCCATGCAGGAATGCAAGCGATGAACCTTAAATTAAAGCAGCAATTTCCCTTCTCCAAGGCTGAGGAGGGACACTGGGCAGGACAAGGCTCACAGTGCTCTGCCTGCTGTTGTGGGTTTCTCAGAACTGATTTTCAGCACCCTAGATCCCGCTTGCTTTACATAATAATGCAACTTATAGGTGTTTCTTCCCTGTGTGCAGCTTTGAGTTGAGTTTTCTTTGGTTGTGAGTCAGTGGTGGCCCACACCAAGTGGAATACAGCTGTTAGCTCTGCTGCAAGGCACAGCCTCACCCCTACAGCCCGGGTCTTGGTGTCGCATGGCCGCCATGTGGGATGCCAGGTCACCCAGCTGCTCGTGGGATGCCAAAGGGAGGATGGAATCCTAGAAGCAGGGAGAAGAAAAGGCAAGTTTGGCTCTCGAGCGTGGTCAGCATGGGCTGCAGCACCAGCTCCCGCTCCGTACCAGCCCTGGCTGTATAGCTTGGTTTAAGAGAGACCTTTAAAACATTAAGATTAAAAAATGGAAAAGCAGATGGGCTTCATGCTGTGACTTCTCCCCCTGCCAACACCTCTCTGTGCAGCTGAAGGTTTCGCTGCAGGAGGAACGTGGGGTCACCTCCCTGTGCAGAGCACAGTCCCCGCGTGGTGCGGTCGAGGGGCTGATGCAGACTTGCAGCCCCAGATAACGTCTCACCCACCGCACTGAGAGCTGCGTGTGGTTTTTCAGTTTCCTATTTTTAACTTTAAAGATACCTTCCTCTATCCATGTGCCTCTCCAGCCCGCGAGTGCCCTGTGAGCAGGGGAGAGAAGGCAAACAAGGAGCTGTTCTAAGAAAAATGAAGGTAACCACATCTGAAAAAACAGGAGCATAACCCTCACAAGGAACAGAAAATGAGAATGACTGCTTTTAGACCAATTAAGCTAACTTTTTTTGTAATTATTAACCTTGGCTGGAGCTCGGAGCTGATGAATCATAGTGAGATGGCAAGCAGATATCTTCCTTAGGACACCTGGTAGCTCCTTCCATGATAATTTGATACAAACTACTGAACGAGTTATGAGTTTGAGTCAACGTGGGAATTAAGGTGTGAGAACTCAGCTGCAATTAATTTTGTTGTATCCTGTATATGGCGTACAGGATAGGTGCCTATGGTAGAGAGATGGAACCTGTCTTATTATTATTTCTAATTGTGATTGTTTCTGACCTTTCATTTTCCTGTCATTGGCATCATTTAGAAAAGGAAATGGGCTGTGTTCAGCACATCTACGTTCAGAGTATTGCCAATCAAAATACTTAGCGAGCTCATGCTGGAGTAAGAGGCAGCAATTGGAGATCAGTTTATTTACAGGTCTGTTGAGCATCACAGCATGGAAGGAGAAACTGTACTCACAAAGCAGCTGGAATACCCATCTGCAATAGCAGCTGTATTCCTATAAGTACCCAGAGGTTGCCTTAAATACCCAACCAGCTCCTCAGCAGCTGGAGCTGCCCACCAGCAGGGCACCCTGCCCTGGGACCTCACCCAGCGAAGGACACCGGAAGCCAAAATGTAATTAAAGTATTGGTGTTAGATCAGGATGCCATGGTCAGCTCTTGTGAGAGGTCATGAGGTCTCCACTAACCACAGGAACTTGGTGTGCATCTCATGGCACACAGGGCAATCCTCCCGTTAATGTCTCTGTACGACACATCAGGCTTTGATGTCTCCATGCAGCGATCCTTCATGCCTCACATAATAGGGTGCTGGGAAAATCCACTTACCTTTTCTGCTGACTTTGTCCAAAAGATTAATTGGACACCTACTCTGATACTTGCTCCCAGGTTTCTGATCCTTCCCACTGGTGTGGTTTGAGTTTGTCTACGGAGGGAGGAACAACGTCTGAAATGTCACCGTCCCCCAAGAGAAAAGCAAAGCGTTGAAGTATTTTACGCAGGTGTTCTGCAGGATCTGTTTTTACATCCTTTAAGAAAGGAAGTTCGGGGTTTTGGCTGGGTTTCAGCTGACGTGGTTACCCCGTGCCATGGTGCATCTCTGAGCACTGGAGCACGAGGTGCTGGGTTGGGACTTGTACATGGGCTAATGGACACAAACCCATTAATGCAAGTTCTGACAGCGCAGGCCGGACTCGTATTTGTTAGTTTTGGGGTTTCTCCTTTCTCATTCCCCTAATTGTGCTCATTTTCTGTTTAAAAATAATTGGCAGAAGCTTTATGATGTGAAAACAAAACTCTGTGAAGACAAAGCCTTTTAATGGAGCTCGTGCATTGAGCTTTGCTGTCAAAAGATGCACCGAGAGGTGCGTTCTGCCACGGCCTCCTCCAACTGAGGGCACTGAGAGCAGCTGAAAGGTTTGGATCAGACCTGAGCTGGTCATTTCTCACAGATGGCCACACGGTGAATCCTCATTCCTGGGGCTCCTCCTGCTTTACTCCCGCTCGTACCGTGAGTTCAATGGTAGCTTTGCTTTGGGGAGCACTGAGGACCGTGTATTGCCATGTGAAAGGAAAGCTTCCATCCCATAACCCCCCAAAGCCTGGAGATGGGAATTCTGTGCCAGCTGAATCCCTGATCCTCAGTGAAGCTGCAGTGCAGTTTGTTGGGTTTTTTTGTCCAAAAGTTTCTTATATATATATAATATAATATGCATATTGCATATATATGCTATATATATATATATATATATATAACATATAATATAATATGCATATGTATGACCTCTCCTAAAGAAGATTCTCTTGCTGAATTAGCAGCAAGTTTCTGGGAAATGGAAAAAAGAATGGAGAGGGAGGAGAGAGAGAGGGCTGCTTGCAGCACTACTGGATGGATTGCCATGCGACCTGCTGCAGGGCTGGGCACGGGCTCCCAGGGCAGGGGCATGTCTGTGCTGGGCCCCCCAAAGTCTGAACCCAGAGCCCTGCCTTCTGCTTCTGGGTCTCTGCACGAAGCAGTGCTGGGTGCCACGGCCGGGCGATGCGTGCCCCTGCTTTGTGACTCAGTGCGCTCTCCTATCTCCAGGAGGAGCACGGACAGGGACCTCATTCAGGTCTGAACAGGTTCCGTGCTGCCATAGTTTTGTGTATGATTTTACTTATGTGTGGTTCTGAGTGATTTCTGGGTGCGTTTGGATCGTGAACCCAAGCTGTTCACCACTGGGTGCGTATGTGGCACAATGTGCTGCTGCTCCCTTGGCAGGAGGATGCGTTTCCAGGTGTCTGCTATGAAGTTCAGCACGAGGAGCTGAAAATGCTCTTTTTGCTCTTATTCTGAAGTGTGGGATTGCAGTTTGCTGCCTCAGAGACCCTTCCTGGTGAGTTTGTATGCTCAGGTGTGGCATTTCATGGTGGCTTTATGGAGTGAGCTCCCTACACAGAAGTGCTCCCACTGTGTGTCTTTCATATGGCAGTTCAGAGAATAAAGCTGAATAATTCCTTCGGAGTCCTCTAAGAACTTCAGCCAAGATATCTGGGTGAGGCCAGCACAAATAAGCATGGAAACGATGGAAAGAAATTAGGTGGGAGACCCCTTTGCAATGTGGGAATGAGGCACTCACAGCTATTTCATGGGCTGATTGAGGGGACCATTGGGCATCCCTTAGCAATTGCTGTTGTTTTTGTCAAAGTGAAATTTGTTGTTTTTCCAAAGCAAATGCCCTTCCTTCTGGTGGCTTGAGGGAGACTGAAGTGAAGTGCTGACCTTGCGCTGACTCTGCGCAATGGTGCATTTCGCTCCAAGCATGCAGAGGGAATTGCTAGAGAGCCCCTGTGGCTGGAGATGTCCACCAGGTGAAGAGAGACATCCAGAGGGGTGACCACTTCTAAGGTACAGTTCAAGGCCCTAGAAAGTCTCTATGAGGTTCAAGCACTGGAGGGGATTGTAAAATGTAATGACTGTGAGGTTTCTGCTGGCTGTAGCTCCACGTTTCTGCAGCATTTCATACAAAGCCTTGTCATGTTTTTGCAGCTCTGTTACATCCTTATGGCATGAGCATTTCTTACACCCGCTGTTCCGGCAGTGGGGAGCTGAATGGCTGATGCCTGACTTCATGGACTCATTGCTCCTGTCTGCACCCTATGGAGCAGCCCATGGATTTGTTTTCTCCTCTCAGATCTCAAACGCTGGAGGCTCTGCAGTGGCCACTGTTGCACAGAGCAATGAATTCTCCCCCTGCCTCCAAGAACAGAGAAAAGCTCATGGGCTATTTTGTCAGCTCTGGACCCACCTCCAGGCTGCGGTAGCTTTGACTATGGCGGGCACCGCTCTTCTCTGTGCAGATATATCAACTGTTGTGTTTTTTTTTTAACCATACGAGGAAACAATTATTTAGTGAACGAAGCCAGATGCACAAGGTTGTGCTGAAAGACCTACAGCCCCTTTGTGAAGAACTGCAACCAGAAACCTTGGAAGAGGCACATAGAAACATTTGTGGAATTTGTTCTTGGCAATTAAAGGTAAATATGCATCATGCAGATATTCTCTTTTAACTACGCTGTACCCTTCCTTGCGTTTCCAATCAATCCGGCTGGTGTAGGCATCCAGCATGGTCTCTGTGTCCCTCATCATCCTGCGTCCTGTCCCACTATGGGATGCTGGCTTGGAGCAGGGCTGGGGACATTCCCTGGGCTTTTATTGGGTGTGATGGGAAGATCCAGGGGCACTGGAGAAGGAGCTGTGAGAAGAGCATGCCTTCAGATGCTGGCAAGAACAGACACCAGGTAGTTCTTGAAATGAGACAGGCCAACACACAAGCTTGCACAAACACCAGTTTCAGCCTGGACAATCCCATTGACCCAGGCAGTCTCTCTGTTCATTAGTCAACATAGCCTGACTGCCATGCACTGTGCCCTCAGCACGTTGCAACACGTTGTCCCATGAAATAAACGAGTTAAAGCTTCCTGTGAGCTGCTGAAACTCTGCTGGGCTGAAAAATAAAACGCCTTGTTAAAAGTGGATGGAGTCAGAAGATCCCCTGAAACAGCATGGCTCCAATGTCCTTCAACTTCTTTGATAGGCGTTTTAGCAACGCCAACCAGATGTATGCCTCATTGTAACCTGTGTGCCTTAAAAAAAAAGTTTAATATCCAAAATTAATGATCAACTCCTCCCTCAGAGTCTTATTTTGACCTCTGTGTAACCAGTGGCGGCATTAGGGCATGCTGTGGCTCTTGTTGGCCAAGGCACAGTGCCACCAGCATGGCCTGCGGCAACGACTGGGACACGGGCAGGGCTGGGCCAGCATGGCTGATGCCATTCTCATGACACATGGGGACCAGCGCAATAAATGGGAGAGCCAGAACTTTCCAGGTGAAATGAAATTAAATCATTTGTGCTTGCTTTAATATAGGGATGTATGATATTATCTGTCTACAGCATTAGTCTGTTCTGCTGCCTTTGAAGCTAATAATTGGTATTAGGGTGGTGTGTTGGAGTTTCCTTGTTAGGCATGATTTTGGAATGAATCTCAGTTATCCAGACAAATGGGCATTTTCATGGTATTACCCACTACCACATGATCTTACATATTTCTCATCAGTGGCTGCGTTCAGGTTTGGGCATCACTGGGGTTTGGGGTTTTTCTTCAGCTAATTAAGAATTGTGAGAAGGGCAAAAACTATTTGGGGTGTTGGAGAAGAAAGGTTAAACCAGTAAAATGAGGCAAGCTTGGCTGAGTAGTGCTTAAGGTGATCACAGCCTGTGGTGCAGAAGGGGTCCAACATTGGGAGACCAACAGTTGTTAGTGCAGCGCATGGAGGTGCAGGGGAGAAGCAAAATGCAGCTAAACTATCCAGCTGTGCCCTTGGAAATGAGATCTTAAGGGCACACGCTGGTTTCTTGCAATCTACATTGCTTGAAATCTCAGAGAGGTTTGGTAGAGAGCAATCCCACAGCAGCGCAGGGGAGGCTGAGGAGCCCAGGTGCTCCTTCCAGGCTTTGGTTCGTTGGTTTTGGGTGTAGCTGTTGACTCCATTGCAATGGGCTTATATTAGGTATGAGTTGGATCTGGTTTGTGCAATGGCTTGAGTTTTTTGGATTACAAGTTCTTAGATGATGGCCGCAAAGGAATTTTAATTAGGAAAGTAAGAAAGGTTTTTCTGGGAGACAGGCAAACCACGATAATTATTGGCAGTGAGAAAACCAGCAAAGAACAAGTATCAGGGAATGTACATAGGTCTTATTACCTGAATTGAGGTCTTAAGGATATCCACAAAAGAATGTCTTCAATGGAAAAGACCTAAATGATGTTAATGTCCCCTCCTATGTTTTATCCAGTGTTCAGCTGTACTTACACGCTCTCGTGAACACACAGATGAGGCTCAGACAGTGTGACCACAGCAGATACAGCCACTGTGAACGTTGGGATCCCTGGAAGAGCCCACCAGAGGCTGCTGGTCCTGCACCAGTGCCCCTGGGAGCTCCCAAGCACTGTCCAGGTGACTCAGACACAGGAGAACTCCTCTGTCTCACCAAACCATGGATCCCAAGTTACCACACTTTTTAGAAGAGTTCTGTAGGAGCCTGTATTTCCAAATTCATCTCTTGCAATCAAAAACTGAAATGGTACAGTAGGGTGATGCTTTTACATTTTTCTTTAGGAAATAATGGTTTGTATTGCTCCCATCTCCAAGACCCTGAATGTTGACTAACCTGGGAAGATCACCATGCCAACATAACACATCCCTTGTGTTTGTGTTAAATGAACATGTCCAACCTCACAGGAAAATGCTCTTGGAGCACTTGCTTGGCTAAATCCAGGCTTCCAGTTCTGTCTGCCAGAACGCAGAGCTGCACACCTTCTCCTTGGAGTCCAAAGGTGTGTCACTGTGCTACTGGTAAATCTTTAACTTCTCTTCATAGTCAGTTGATGGGACAGGCAGTGTATGTGGGCGAATACTGGTGTGAAGCAGGACACCTATACTGGGCAGGAAATGACAGCCAGCGCTTAGCCTGGAAGTGTGGCTGGGCTGAGGAGCGTGCGCATGTACTGTCTTCTTGTGGGAAGAGCTCTTCTGCAGGAATAAGGGCACTGTCAGCTTCTGTGGTGTCACTTCTTTCTGTTTTATAGGAAAATCTCACCAGAAACCTCTAAAAAGAGATTCTCGTTCTATCTCTCCCCATCTGGCTCTGGCTGAGTGCGGAGGAAGAGTGTTGGAGCAGTCAAAATGTTCAGAACTTCTCAGGTGTATTCAAAGATCAGATCTAATTTCCCTTGGCTCTATGGCCATGGCTCGCTCCTTGCTAAGGTTACCTTCGTGTATCAGCAAACAGGGCTGCTGCCAAAGGTGTCTGTAGGAGCAGAACCGGTGTCTGCAGCAGAGCTCCTGGCAGAGGATCCCGGCTCTGGCACAGCCAGGGCACGCAGCTCGTGCTGCTGCTCGGGGCCAGAAGGCAGTTAGGTGCTGGTCACCTTTGAAAAGCTGCTCTTTAACCTCTTGATCTTCATAATGAAATGGGAGGGGTGGCAGGAACTTGCACTTTCTTATGTGGATTTTGCTAATTAGAACAAATGCTTCTAAAATGCACGTGGACTTTCAAGGCCATAGACACATGCAAAGTGCTTACTTGTAACGGGGTAAACACCACTGGGTTGACCACAACGCTCACACCAGCAGACTCTTGATTATTAGAGATTGCACAAGATTGCTCGAGGTGCCCGGTGCATGTGGGAATGGGTTTTGAAATGGTGACACTGCATTTTCCTGGTGTCCAACTGGTGACAAAGGCTATGGTAGGTGACCTCAGGAGACAGCACTCAGTGCACCTGGGTGCTTATTGCCTCTAAAACCCTGCGCAGAGCACGTGACATCTAAGGTTTCCAGTCTGGCTGTTATAGTATAAAAGGGCTCCAACAACTCTTTGAGACAGCTTGAAGGGAGGAGGGGGTTTGCTATGCAACTAAGGTGTGTTTGAAGATGTCGTGGTCTGAAAACACAATCTATGTGTGAGGCTTCTCTCTGTATCATCACAGGCTGTATTCCTCTTGAGCACAGAAAAACAGACAACTCCTTTAAGAAGTGAATTTGAGTATACAGAAGCAAAAGGATGAGTAGGAGGGAGATATAGGTCAGGTGCTTCAGGAAGGTGCTGGGCACGTGCTCAAAGAACCATGAGGTCGGTCTCTGCCAGTGTCAGAAGTACTGCGTGCACCCCCGCTGTCCTTGTGGAATTATTTTGTTTTCTTTTTGTTACAGCTGAGGCCATCGAAGAGCTGCAGTGATGGTTTTTGGTTCCATTTCTGTGCAGTGATTGAGCAGGATTTTGGCTGATGGCTCTGATTTCAGAGGTATTAGGGGATATTTGTCAGTCTGTGTGGTCAGTGGAAATTTGGAAGGCTGGACAACATCTGCCCCTACATCGGTTTTCTGAGAAGCTGAGCAAAGAGCCCTTAAATGCTATGGGACAGCCACAAGCTTCAGCAGTGCAGCAGTTGTACCTGGAGCTGGAGGGCCCAGGTGCTGGTGAGGGAACTCTGCACACATGGTATGGACTTGGACGAAGAAACGCACTGAACAGCCGTCATTAGAACAAATTACATTTGTTTCATCTGACCTTATTTTTTTAAAGAATACGAAAAACCCTTCTTCCTATAAATCTAAAAGCTTTTAACCTCTTTCCTTTAATATGACACTTTCCGAAAATGCTTGCAAGTGACATTTTCTGCACAGCGAGGCTACCGCATGGTACATCGCTGCAATATCTTATTCCACTGCAGCTATTCCACGAGCAGGCGATTCTTCTTTTGAGAAGGGGAAAACCTCGTGCTGATTTTCTTGTGACCTACTTGGCTCGGAGAGGCGCCGCGCGGAGCAGCTCTGCACCTTCACTGCAGTGCTCTGCTGGGTGCATGGCTTATGGAGCTTTTGGGGCATTCTTGGGTGTCTCCTGCCAGCCTTTCAACTTCTCGCTTAGCCTGCTGCGTGCTGGCTGAGTGCGGGCAGAGGTGTGAAGAGTCAGGGCTGGAGGGGAGGCTGGCAGAGGTGCAGCTCGATGCTTTCAGCTGGGTGGAGGGGGAGATGGGGTGGGACCAACAGCTCCCAGTTGCTGAGCTCCTCCAGAAGAGCTCATGTGAGCCAAAGGAACTAACAGAGAGAGAGAAAGACCTAAAGTAGGTCAAACCTGGCTTCAAAGTGGAACCAAATGTTAACGCTTTGTGTGTGATCTGCCCTGGGAAAGTTCGCAGCCCATTTCTGTTTGGGGTTCAGCTGTAACGTACATGTGCTGCACATGGTCGCGGTGGGACTGCTGCTGCAGATGAGCTGCAAGAGCCTGCGAATGTTGCAGGAAGGCTGCTGCCGTGCTCATCTCCAAAGCTGGTCTCAGATGGTGCCTTTTGCACACTAATATTGGGAAAAATAACATTGATTCAGTCCTCCTTCTCCCTGGTTCCTGTGCACACTGCAGGCTCAAACAAGGAGTGGTCTCCATGGCTTTAAGAGTGGAGGATGTGGGCTTTGCTCTTTGGGGAATTTCTAACTTGTCATCTCTGGGTTATGTGGTTAAGCTCAGAGCAGGTACAGGGATACCAGGCTCATGTGGGCAGCTGCCAGCGCAGAGCTTGTTGGTCCTAAAATGAAAATGAATCAATTTCTTTACTTGTGTTTCCATCCAGTGAGAACTCGCCAAAGGAGAGCTATGAGAACTGAATTCCCCAAGGGATGTAGGAAACTTGGGAGCAAAGTGATAACTCTTGCCCAGGGCATGAGAAGCCGATAATTGTCAGGTTGTATGGCACTGCCCATAATCGCTGAGGGTTTCACACATTTTTGTGCCTTACCATCTTCCTGCACTTTATAGTTCCAGGGCCAAATCTTCTTCCTGAAGCCTTGAAACTGAATTAAAAAGGGGTGAGACCTAGGAAAGTCAGCTGTCGTAGCAATATCATCTGGTCATCATGAGTTCTGGCCATCACGCTCACATCATCCCATGGCATGCTCCACTGAAGGTCTGGCTGTGCCCTCCTTGAGCCATTTGCTATAGCTCAATAATGAAGTCAGATGAAGATTTTTGTCTCTGCTGTGACAAATCTCAGGCTTTGGGGAGGGAACTGCAGAGGGCCCTGGGTCTCTGTGCTGAGCAGGGAAGAAAAGACAAGGGAATAGCTGCTGTGGGGCTAAACCTCCATTGAGGCATAGCTTGGAAATGAGCAGCATGACTTCATCAGAGCACACAAAATGAAAGAGAAACTATTCCTGAGTTTGTGAGCAGCCTGTCAAAGCCTTGCCCAGCTTATGTGCTGGTGAGGGCTCCAAGTTCCCCTCTGGGAGATGAGATTCTTGCAAGAGGAGAAACCTGGGGCATAAGAGAGTGATGCTGCCAGAGGCTGAGCCAGGCACCATCCCTCCTGCTGCACTGGGTGCCCTTCTCAGCTGGAGCAGTCTCTGAGGGAAAAAGGAAAGGTTGGGACCAAGAGAATGGGGACAAGCAGAGTTTTCACTGAGACACCACAGCAGCAGGGATGGAGGGACTATCAAAACATGAATGCAAATGGCGCATTTCTGGCTTTCAGGCTGGCACCGGAGGAGCACCTTAATGTCTTGCCAGGAACAGTGCTCTTAATGTTAAAAGAGAAGCTGCGGGCCATGAAAAGCAAGCAAGAAAAATTCAGGGCTTTCAGGGATAAACTTAAATAGGAGAGTAGGTGGATAGGGAAATGAGAGATAAAATCTGCAGTTGTTTCAGGGAAAAGGGCAATCATTTGAGGGTTGAAAGTGAGTCGAACCATTCATCTTAGTGAAGGAGCAGGCGATTAAACAGTTTAGGGAAAATCTGGAGATGTATTCCAGCTCCCAGGGAAGGCCCCAGCAAACTGCAGCCGTGAGAGAAGTTGGGTCGCATCCCTGACAACGCACCCTTTGGGTCACTGGAACATAGCACAGAGATGGATGGTTTGGAGGAACTGGTGGCTTTGGGGCTAAATTAGACAGGAACGACCAACTGCCTACAGCTGCCATAGAGGAGAATGGAGGAGCAGGTTGGGTCTGGGTATGTCCTCCTGGGGACGTGCAGCCCTCCATGGAGCGTTCTGCTTCTGCTGGGAAAAGAGAGTCGACCTCCTGGAACTGGAAACTATCTCAGCAGTGATAAATGAAGCTTTTGCGAATTGGGACTGGTCACGCAGAGAGCAAGGATGGGCAGGGTGCCTGAAAAGAACAGCTCCGGGAAGGGAATTGTCAATTTGTTCTTCTCTGTGTGTCTTGTGCTATGGGGGAATATTTCTTAGAGAAGGCGGTGAGCTATAACAATCCTATGTGAGATGTGGTTGTCCTGAGTTGCAAGTAACTGTAGACTTGTTGGGACACAAATTGGTTGTGTCACAGCTTGGATGTATTTCTGGTGCTGCTGGAGCCCAGTGCCTGCGTCTGATTGACAGAGCGGGTTCACACCCCTCTAACACCCATCCCAAAATGTGTCTGAGGTCGTTCTCATGGCCCTGGTAATTCCTGCCAGCCCCAGGGCTTTGGTCTGCATGCACTCATGCTCTACCCTTGGATGATGGTCGCAGCACACCTTTGATTAATGTACTTCTAAAAATCGTGTGTCTGTCTCAGATTTCAGCCTTGGCCCTTCCCTTGCTGTTTAGTTTCCAGTTTTGCCAGATGTATTTCACACACACACACACACACACACACACAGACGAGTGTCAGATTTGAGCCCGAGCCATGTACCGCAGAGCAGTGTAGGAGGGGTTGCTGTTGAGGGCTGAGCTTTGCTGTGTTGCTGCCTTTGTCCACAAACTTCCCTGAGCATTTCTGATCCTGCCGGGAGAAGTCGCGCTCCGTGAAATATCAGCATCACTAGATGGCACATGTGAGCTGCTCTCGTCCTGGCACAGGGCGGACCAGGCAGGGAAGGTTTCTTCCCTCCGTGTTATTTTATGTCCTTCTGACTATCCTTCTGAGAGCATGGTACGTACAGCACATCCAAACCCACCCTGTAGCCTTGGGAAGTGCCATGCTGCTCTGCTTTGTCCTGGGGAGCCTCAGGTTCGTGGTTCTGGTTGACCTTTGCCACCTTCTTTCAGTGTTTATTGCAGGAATTCCTGTTGCATTCTGCTGTGTATATGTCAGCAGTTGGAGTTTGCTCTCTCTGGGCTTCTGTTCCCCTTTCCACCATAGTTCGGAGCAGGTTCAGGCCTTCCTGGAGCCTCCCAGGCTGTTACATTATAGATTTGCAGTGGCAAAACCCTCAAAGACGGTCCCAGCTCTTACTGGAGGTGTGCATTGAACCTCTCAGAGTAATGGAACTGCATTTCCACACCGCAACTGCTGCTGCTCAGAGCTGAGTGGAAAATTGCCTTTTCCTTGTCCAAGGTGGAGTAGATCAAAGAGCAGCATTTCTTCGACGAGGAAACGCACATCTTTACGGCAAGCTGTTATTACTGTCCTTCTTGCCGGACTTAAGCCGTGCTGAATGCAGGCAGGAAACCGAATCCCAGGGAGGAACGTGCCTCTGTTTTTGTGTAAACACAGAACTGAAAAGTTTCAAGTATTCTTGGCTCAAGTCACCCACTGCTCGTCCCTGCCAGGCTCAGCAGGGTGGCACGTGTGACCAGGAGGTCCCAGCACTGCTCATCACCAGCTGAAGGAGATATTCCTTTAGGAATAAATCTTTTTTTTTCTCCATGCATTCCTATGCATTCCTATTCCCCAGCATGTGGGGCTATGGGCTGGGAGGTGTGGATTGTAACAACTCCGGCCTGAGGAGCTGGGAGCAGGCGTGGTGCAGCCCTTCCAGCTCAGTCACCCTCCTCCATCTCTCAGCAAAAAACTAAAACATCTCTCTTTTTTTCACGGAGCAGTCCCCTGGCTTCATCTGCACTCTTGCCTTGTGCTGATGCAGTTCCCTGTTTCCAACCAGGAATGTGATTACCAGTGCACTCCAAGCCTGACTTTAATCTGATACCAGGCCTTGCTCAAAGGGCCAGGGGAAGTATTTCTTCTTGCTGTCTCCTGACTGTGTCATCTGTCCTCTTGAGTTTCTGATGTTGTATCCATGCTATTCTTGCCAGCCAGCTATAGCGTTAGCTGACCAGTCTGAATATCTGGGGATATCTGAGCAGGGTGACCTGGGGTGTGGTGGAACTGGCCTGAGAGCTGTGTGATAACCCCATAGAATCATTAAGGCTGGAAAAGATATCTAAGATCATAGAGTCCAAGCACCAACCCATCACTGCTGTGTCCCCTGACTGCCTCCGTTCCAGCACCTTCCTCTGAGGGCAAGGACCCAGCACTCCCCTCTGTGGGCACATTGCTTCCATCAGACTGCATGGGAAGGACATGAAGGATGGGAAAGCTGCATGTGAAATAACGGATGTTGCAAGAACCATCCACGTACACCCTTCTGTGTGGGTGTATCTATCTACTCTGGGATGTGCAATAACTTAATGAATGCTATTGGTTAACACTAAGAAGGTGAACTTACTCTGCTCACTTACTCCAGCAGTAGTTTTCACCATCCCCTTCAGTGCCAGAGTCACCTGCCAACAACAGAATCGTTTTGTGACCAGCATCAGAGATACGGGAGGTCTTGTGTTATGCACTCATTTCTATCCAAAGGATTTTGAAGACCTGCAGGCTGAATGGTGTCCTGTTTTACTGGCTACTGAAATGCAGTTCCATTTAGGGCTGAGGATGCACACCCATAGCTCAGTCACGTGTAGGTTTGCTCTCATGCATGTTGTTCTTAACAGTACAGAAGAACCTTAAAGTGCTAGAATGCATTGTATTAATCACGTTGGTTTGCAGCCCTGTGACCACAAGTGGAAGTCTTATCTGCCAAATTAATACCAATGCTTCCTTTTACAGCAGCTCTTTGAATTTAAATAGCCTACAAAGAACGTTAACCTTGGCAGGTATTTACCACTTATCTATCTTACATACCAAATCGTTGCTTCCAAGACAAGATGGTTCTGTAGATTCAGAATACACTGTGGCTGTCAGGACATCTCGCTGCTGTTCTCTGAGATCAAAAGAAGCCAGGGGGAGTTTGCTGTTATTGCGGTCTCCTTCTGTTTTCTGGTCTTCTTCTTTTCTTACCTCCTTAAGCCATGGGAATGGAGCTGCATTTGAATGAGCCCTGGCTGTTAGTGCAAGATTCACAACACGGGGCATTTGGGCAGTTTTTCCCCTCGTAATTTTGTTGTAGGCAGATAATTCTTACGGGAAGCAGAAGAAAAAAATACAACTTTGCGTAGGTTAGCTATGTAAGAACGATGAATGAAAGTACTGTTTCCTGCCCCCGGTTTGTGACAGAATTGAATTGGAAGCAGCGTACTTTGACACAGAAGGGTTGACCATGCTGTGCATCACCACCACTGCTCCAAACGGACACAGAGCTGAGGGTGCAGCGGGCACACTGCCCTGGGTGCTGATCCCATGGCTCTGTGCCTGACTTAGGTTCATTCCCTGTTCACACAGTGTGAAATTGCAACCAAAGCGGGGTCACAGCCACAGGCCCCGGTGATACAGCACAGAGCTTAGAAATAATCCTGCTGACAGATTTATATAACAAAGAGAGGATCGGTTTCAGGTTTTCCACCGAACACAAACATCTCTGAGTGCTCAAGACCCAACGTTTCTGATGGCAAGGAACATTTGGATGGACGGTGTGTGTGAATTAGTTGGGGTGTTATTACTTGTGGAATCCATCTTTATGTATTCTCTGTTATTCCATTTCCACCTGGAAAAATCAATTAAGATGCAGCATTACCCAACCGTGGGCAGCCAAAGTATAAGAGGGAATTGACATCCAGAGCAAAATGCTCTAAATATCTAAATGCTCTTATTCTGCTGAAGGAATCTCTTTAATATCAAGTGACGCCACAAGCAGAGATTTTCCCCTTGAGGCCATGCAGTGTAATCCCCCGTTTATCCGGCACTCACCGGGACAATTTACAGCTCGTAGACTATATGAAAAATAGAGCCCTGCAGAGCAGCTGTCGCTGCTGCCAGCTCCATCGCAGGGCGTTTGCTGCCATCTCCTGGCAGCTGCGCGTTGTGGAAAGTGGTGGAAACGGTCTTCCCCTGAGCATCTTTGCAGCCCCTTTACCCACTGCTGCATCGTGCAGACATCTCCGGTCCTGTGACCTCACCGTGAGTCCTCTGGGATATAAAAATCTCTTGAGTTAGATGTAGGGAATAGGCTGTAACCTCTGTAGAGGATCTCAGCTCTCCCACTCGTGCTTTGCAGTATTCCCTTGTGCTCTTCTTTCTTTTCATTATGCTCTCTAACTAGGGACAAGAAATGTGCTCCTTGCCAAGCACGCCGTGTTCCCACACCTGCCCCTTACAGTCTGCTTACAGCCTTTACAATTCTGCTTGAATGCAGACTCAGGGACTTTCCATCAATTGGAAAGTGAATCTGCTCCGAGCTGATAGGAAATGCTCATCCACCCTCAAAAAAGGGATGAAACGAACTACAGAAATGACTCCCAGACCCCAGCACAGGGCCAAGGCATGGGCTGAGCTGAGCCACCTCTGGGCTCGTGGTGCAGCTCTGGGGCTGCGTTAGGGCCCTGCAGAGGGGCCTTCCCAGGGCCTTGCTTTATGCTGGTACAGTTCTTGAGTGCTGCATGCTCTGGGTTTGTTTTCCAGCAGATGACTCTGCACACGACTGTGCGAGTTTCTGGGGCAATGCTGCTGGGAAAGCAATGGGGTGAGCCAAGCAAACACCTGCCTCTCACTATCTGTTCCTGTTATGCAAAGGAGAAAAAGTAGGCAAGGAATCATTATTAAAAATATTCATTAAGAATAACTTCGCATGGGTGGGATGCGGACTCTTAGCAACGACATTTTCCCGAGGGCCTCCTCCCCAGAAAGGGAAGGGCGATATCAGGACCGCCAGCAGTTCCCCGGGCGGGATGGTGCTGCCTATCTCTGGGTGACGCTCGGAGCCTCCGGCAGAGCGGAGCAGACGGGTTTCTATCTCAGCCTGGAGGAGCCAGGCAGCAGCCCCTGCTGCCCTCTGATAGCAGCGTTTTGCTGCGCTTTGTCACGGGGAGGACGTGGGTCGGGACACAGCCTCGGCTGAGGCTGATTCACGCCTCCAAGAGGCAGTTCTGAGAGGTGCCCAACGCCCTCGTTCACCGGAGCATCTCCACGCCCCGCGGCCGGCCGTGCCCCGGGATGCTCGCTGCCTGCTGACTCACAGCCCGCCCAGCTACCTGCGGGAACGGGGATTCCAACCCAACGCAGTTTCCAGCCGGGGCTGGGGGTCGCGCTACGCGGGTGCCTCGGGGGAGCTGAGTCCTGATGCCGGCCGGGGTCGCCCGGTGCCGCTGCGTCCCGGGGAGGGCTCCCGGCGCCCGGTGCGGCAGCAGAGCCCGCCCCGCGGCTCCCTTCCAGACACAGGAATAAGGGGAAGTGGGAAAATCGGGGGCGCCATTTTGAGACGGGAAGGGAAGAGACCAGCCTCCCCGCCCC
>JANHGO010001254.1:0-35259 GCA_024606505.1 Aquila spilogaster | reverse complement strand
CTTGTCTTGAATGCCTCCAGGGATGGGGCATCCACAACCTCTCTGGGCAACCTGTTCCAGTGCATCACCACCCTCTGCGTGAAAAATTTCCCCTTAACATCCAATGTAAGTCTCCCCTTAATTTAAAACCATTTCCCCCTTATCCTGTCACTATCAACCCATGTGAACAGTTGTTCCTCCTCCTGTTTATATGCTCCCTTCAAGTACTGGAAGGCCACAATGAGGTCTCCCAGCAGCCTTTTCTAAGCTAAACAAGCACAGTTCCTTCAAACCTTCAAACTTTCCTCAAAGAAGAAGATGGCTCCAGCCCTCTGATCATTTTAGTGGTCCTCCTCTGGTCCTGTTACAAGAGCTCTGCTTCGTTCTTGTGCTGGGGGCCCTGGGCCTGGTCACAGTACTACAGATGGGGCCTCAAAAGAGCTGAGCAAATGGGGGACAATCACCTCCTTGATGCTGGTCACCCCTTTTTTAATGCAGCCCAGAATGTAGTTGGCCTTTGGTTCAAGTGTGCACTGCTGGCTCATGTACAGCTTCTTGACCACCAGGACCCCTCAGTCCTCTGCAGGGCTGCTCTCCAGGAGTGTTCCCTACAGTCTGTATAAATAGCTGGGATTGCCTCGGCCTAAGTACAACACCTTGCACTTAGCCTTGTACCTCATTAGGTTCATGTGGACCCACTTCTCCAGCCTGTCCAGGTCCCTCTGGATGGCTTCCTTTCCCTCCAATGTATCGACTGCACCGCTCAGCTTGGTGTCATCTGCAAACTTGCTGAGGGTGCACTCAATTCTGTCATCTATGTCATTGATGAAGATGTTGAACACTGGTGCCAAGACTGACCCTTGGGGGACACCACTCGTGACTGACCTCCACTCAGACACAGAACTGTTGATCACAGCCCTTTGGCTGTGACCAGCCAACCAGTTCCTAATCCTTTGAGCAGTCCATCTTTCAAACACAGTTCAGCATGACTATTTCTAGTTAAGATTCAACTTTGAACAGCTCTTCCTTGGAAAGAGAATGTAACTGAATGCATAGAAATGAATATGTTGCTATAGTGATGACTATGACATCAAAACAGGCACTGTCTTGGCTCCAAGGAGTCACACGCTTAAATGTGTGTCCATCAGTACTGACTTGCATTTTTGACCATGGGTAATACAAACTGATGAAAAGGTGAAGGTGTTTGTCCTTAGTGACCACACATTGAAAACTGTTAATAGATGTCAGTTCAAGGTCTCACTGACGTGCATTCTTAGTGTTGTACAAAGATAAAAGGCTTAGAGGTACTTGAATGTTAAGATAGCTGTGTCTTATGACTAGAGTATATTCTATGAGATCATTAAGAAAAAAAATTCTGTCTTTTTGTCAGTAAAGGGAAATTTAAAATTCATAACAGAGAAAGGCTTTTCCCATCAATCTTTAAAGTTAAGCTTTTCTCTCCCTTGGAAATAAATGTTAGAAACACTGCTTAGAGTTTACAAGTTGATGTATTGTAAGCAGAAGTGTGCAACAAAATTCAGCAAATGGTTAGGTACCAAAATAAAAGAACTTCTGCTTATTGGAGCTTTGGTACAGTGGAGCCAACCACTGAATAAGTGATTACAATGGAATTGTTTTTCACGGGTTGGCCATACTCTCTTTGTTTAGAGACTATGTTGCTGACATTCAGGTTTTGCTGAAGTTCAGAACACTTTCCTGTTGATGCTCTACTTTTTGCTATCAGGCTTAAGGCATTAGGACGCTGCATTCAGAAGTTTGAGACTGCTCTGCTCTTGACGTAAACTGGTACGTGTTCTGGATTTTTGAACCTGGGGAGCTAAATAGCTGATGTTCCTGTTGCCCACGTGAAGGGCTCACATCACTCCATACAGTAAAGCCCAGAGTTTGGTGGCAGAAGAAAAGCAGCTTTCATTGTCCTAGGAACTAACAAAAACACGAACTCCATTGAGTTCCAGACATCATGAGAACGGGAGTGGGATATATGAGTAAATTCTGTGTTGTTCCCTCACCGAGGGAGGGAACTGGGTTTATGAAATGAAGTGCATCTCAAATACACTACTTCACAGTCCACAAATATGAGCACTGGTTATATGGTTTTCATGAGCAATGACGTGTCTTACAGATGAGGAGTATTTATAGTTTACAGCTGATCTGAGATGTTCATTTACATTCTTAATTTGTAGTTGGATATGGTACAAATTCTACAACAGAAGCAAACTGGTCATTTTGGGTGAACTTCTACCTGTGAGTAAATGAAACTTATTTCAGATCTTCCTCATAGCGAGGGCACCCTAAAGAAAGTGCCATGACCTTCAGATATGTTCAAATGTTTCTGATAGTTCGTTATGGAATAATGTGTAGAAGTTCTTCATTTAAAACTAAGTAAACCTTACACTGAAAAGCAATTTTAGGCAAAGATGTATTTTTATGCTGGTCAACTGTGTAAACATTGTATTTCTACAAAAAAATAAGGTCAAAAAAGTGTCTGGTGAATAAAACTCCATCTGAACTATGGCTGGTGCAAGAAGGAGGAGGTATATCAGAGCAGCGTTCAATGTCCTTAGCAGCAGCATAAAGACAAGACGGAGCCGTGCGTTCTTTCATACCAAGGTGCAGTTCTGATGGGATGGTGAGGAAGAGGGTGGGCAGTAAATGATGTCTGTCTTTTTTACCCCACTGCACAGAGTTCTCCTGGTTTGAACCATTCTGCCGTTGAAAGAGGGGCAGGCTTTTATTTATTTAGTGCTTTAAAATATGAGAGTACAGTATCCAAGTATATTTCACTTTTTTCTTACCTATTTATGGCTGGTTTTAAGTTATACTGCCCGGACAGTGAGAACACATCTCACTCAAAGACATTTTACTTTAGTTTTTAGATGCTTACTGCAGTTACTCAGAACACAGCTCACACCACTCAAACTCCAGTATGAGTAAGCATTGCAGAAGAGTTCAACTTGTACAAGAGCAGGACATGCCAGAGGCAGTAGCTCCGGGAGATGTGTTCCCTTCAGAAGATCAACAGTTTTTTCTTACACCTGGAAGGGCAGTCCTGCCAGCTGGAGAGTCCCACAGTGATGTTTATATGGCACCAGAAAATGATTTGAAAACACCAGTGGAAACCATTGCTGAGGAGAAATCTGCTTCATCACCGTTCTTGGTGGAATTGTATGAGCCGCCTCAGACGTGTGGAACTAGTGCAGAGGCAATATGGCCCCGCAGGCCGGACTGCTCCTCACCCATGGATACTGAGCCTTCCGAATCTACAGCATTTCTGGAGAACTCTGTTACAGCTGCTTTGCAACAGCCCCCGCTACTGGAGTGGGACAGCAGTGTATGTGAACAAATGTTTCCAGTTCTATACCACTGGAGAAAAAAATAAACCCTTCACGTCACCTAAACAAGGCATGGCTGTATTAATAACAACTAGAGTACTTTGTCTGGTCTTTAACGCACTGGGAAAGGTATTTATCCCAGCTCCCTTTGTGCAGTGCTGGAGGTTGTGTAGTAGAATTAAGGCTTCAAAATCACAACATCCCATTTTTAATTTTTCTCCTGTAAGTTGGACAAATCCGTACGCGGCACCTTCAGTCCCCAGAGCTCTCAGCTGACACGAACTATTTCTGGCACTCGCTGTGGTAAGAGATGGCCACATCACTCATGTTACTCCCTATGTTTCTCAAGAACCAGTTCAACTAAAGATACCACGCTCCATTCCTTAAGCAAAGAAGTGATAATGGACCACCAGCTTCAAGTACGGCAGAACCAGTCCTCATAAAAATCTGCTGCGGAGCCCAGACAGTGCCTTCTGTTCTGCTTGTGAGGAGAGCGTGAGTTCTATTTCTTGATGGCACAACCAAGCAACATTACAGCAATGCCACGGCCAGAATGCTACGAAACAACCCTGGGAAACAAAGCTAAATGTGATGGCTATTGCACAAGGCAAATCCCTGAAGGAGGGTCATGCTAGTTCAGCGAAGACATTCTTTGCAGATCCCGATTTAGGCACTTAGCACTGTCAGCATGTACTGTAACACTAGTTACCAGGTGCGTCCTTTCAATCTGAAATTAGATCCAAAGCAGCAGATGGTACAGACCGCAACATGCATGGAATGAAGTCATGAGAATTGAGAGTTTTCTTCTTGCTCGGCTTTCAGTGGCCTCCTGTTGCTTCATACCCTCATGCCACTTTTGCCTGTGCAGGACAGGCGGATCTTGGGATCCACAGAACTTCAGTATGTCGAGATAGGAGCAGAGTGCATCTGTCGTGTATTGTTGCCTGAACACTGATGTCATCTTGAAGTCCTGTCACCTGCAGGACCCCACAGACCCCTGCCAACATGGGTGAGATCTGTAGTTTTAAGATGAAAACCCTTCATGTTTAGGCTGTTGGTAGCAGCAGTGACCATGAGTCTAGCCTGAATACAAACATTTCACCTGGAGCTTTTCTACTACTGCAGAGCACATGTATTAAGCTTAACGTACAATCATTTGTCGAAGGACTATGTATACTCCTGAGGTAAATGGATTTTGGAAAGTTTGCTAAAACTGGTCAGAAAAACAGCTACATGGCAAGAACCCATCTTAGTCCTCTCTCGGCCTCGTTCAGATGTTACGCTGCCCACCATTCAGTCCACATGTCTAAACAGTGCTATGACCATAATGTTGAACAGAAAAGCAGAAACTGCAAAGAAGTGGCAAAGTGATCCTTTGTGTTCTTCAAATAATTTCAACGCTTCCCTTGATGTTCAGGCATGAAATCCATTGGAAGCAGCAATTAAAACAAGCTGTATGCATTCCCAGCACAGCCAGGCATGTATTCAAGTGAAGGACTCCATTTTTTTTTTTTAAAGCATATTGGTTGTATGCAGCAGGAGTTCTAATAAGAGGAATCTACATACTCACGCTCTGGTCACCTTTCTTGCCTTCTCAGCATCCTTATTACAAGAACCTAAGGACGTGGCAAAGAGAACTGAGGCAGCCGAAGTACCATCCTCTCTCTTATGGCTTCAAAGAGCAAAGGGGATGTGGACACTCTAGGAGCACTATGTCTTCAGAATAGCATCAGCCTGCCAAAGAAATTATGGGTTACAAGAAGCCTTATTCCAAGTCAGACGGAGTATTTCCACTGTGGTACTTGTGAACAAACCTGGAAGTAAAGCAGCAATAGTCTGGCCAGCCTTTAAAAATTCCTTCTCCGAATGTTAGCATGGCTTTCTGGCTTTATGTCCTTGCTACATCCACTATGTGCATCAACAACACAGGAAGCTTTCTGTAAAGCTGCAAGGTGGGTCACCTCCTTGCTGAGGGAACTAAGGTAGCCATGGCTGCTGACCAGTGGCTGTGAGGGAGTGCGAAGCAAAGCTCTCTTACAGCGGTGCAGAAATGGGAAGTAGGGCAAAAATGCTGCTGGAAGTGCGTAATTCACAGCTGGCCTTGTGTTTTGTTTCAGATCAGCATGTGCTCCTGTAAAATGGAAATCTCTGACCACTTGGCACTGTGCACAATTGATGTTTCACAGCTTTTCTCATGTGATGATCACAGAAAAATAGCTCTTACATATCAAGCTGTTTCATGCCTTATATTCTGATGTAAGTGTTTCAGAGCTGTCAAACAGTGCTAATTCGTTCCCTTTGTGAAGCCGTTACTCCAAGATCATGCATTAAGACAAAAGAAAAGTCACGAGCACAACCTATGTTCTCTGACTGCCGGTTCAGGTCTCGAGCTCACGCTGCCTCTGAAGGAAACGAAGAACCTTACAAACTCTTGTAGTTTGTGTACCACAAAGCACCAGCATTAGATCCTGTCCACACGGACTGTTTAGTAGAGGAGGCTGCTAATTGAAATAGAAGCACTTTCACTACAATGCACTTCCATTGTGCATTTTTTAAATGTTTTATGCATGGAAGACGTGATTCCTAATGTCGCGATTTCACCTGTAATCAGGGGCAACAATTCTCTTGAGTCCTACCTGGCGGGGACTTAGTGCCAACAGCTGTTGCTTGTAGAGCATCAGCAGCTGATTTGGGGCAGGCCTGTGTGGGAGAAGGAACTCTGAGCCATGTGCGTGGATGAAAGGTGTTGTCTATATGCACTCATTGAAGTCAGCTGGTGCTGCAAGCACTGACAGAGCACCTCTCAGAGCCTGCTTTATGGTGGGAAGACTGTAGGAGCCTTTGCTGTTAAGCCCTTTGCTGAAAAAAGGAACGGTCAGACGGCCTGGGCAGATGAGGTAAGGAGCTGCTGGGGGAGAAAAGAGGGGTGTGCAGCATAGCTGGTAGCAGGAGCCTTGCCAGCTCAGCTGTAGAAGTGTGTGCTTGTGTGTAAGCGTGCTTCAAATATTAGGAATGTTGTGGCTAGGGCACACAAGCTGCTGTGCTGTTTTCTGTAGGCTTCTGCTGCAGGCCTATGTGCTTTCTGCTCTAATGAGCTTATTTTGAGGAGGGGCATGGAGCCTTTAGCTCTGGCACAGAGCACTTTTGCAGGAGGCCTCACTCTCCTTATTGTTACATCCCTTTTTAAGCTGTTTTCATGTGGAAGGAGCTGAGCAGGGAGGCAGGTGTGAGCGGGGGCCCAGTAGCCCAGGCACATCGAGCTGCAGCGGGATGGCCTCACTGGAGAGGAGAGCACGGCAGAGGAGGCAGCGGCGGGTGAGGTGGTGTGCAGAGGGTCTGGACAGAGGTGAGCGGGACCTCATAGGGAGGGCTGGGTGCGGGGCCGGCTCTGAGCATGGCCTTGTGTTTGCTGGTCTCATGCCTTGGGTACAAACGCCTCTTTGATAGTTCTGAAAACCTGTAGTGCCTTCTCTTAAGCAACTGAAATCCCCTTATGGAGTGTAAGCTGCCTCTTCCAAAGCTGCCCAGGGGGGTGGGGGGGACACCATCCCTGGAGGTGTTGAAGAACCGTGGAGATGTGGCACTGAGGGACATGGTCAGTGGCTGTGGTGGGGATGGGTTGGGGTTGGAGTAGATGGTCTTAGTGTTCTTCTTCAACCTTAATGATTCTATGATGAGTTTTCCTCCCCTCCCCCTGTTCTGTTAGATGCTCAGGAGATGATGGATTCTGTTAAAAGCTCAGACTGTGTAGAAAGGCTGGCACATAAATACACGGTAACTTTCTTCTAATTGCTGTTTCTTATATCCCTGTTAAATGATCACATAGACTGTGCTGGATGCTTTGGTGCAGGGAGCTGTGCTGAGGAACAGCTGATGAGGAACATCTGTGAATAAATCAGTTCGAATGGTGAATAATTCAACTCACCTGCAAAGAAACAAAAAAGGGAGGGAGGAAACTTTGGGGAGGGGAAAGTCTTCTGCTTTCCCTGGTGTCTTCCCCTGCACAACCCAGTCAGTACCACAAATGTGAGGTATTAGAGAAGCCAAGCAGCTTCCTGTGATGAGAACTCTGACAAAATGCAGCACTTCAGGCTTGTACTGGACCTTCAGCCTCAACCCAAAGCTGCCTGAACTTCAGCTATGAGCAGTCCTTCTTTCCCTTCTTCCTCTGCAGCAGAAGTGTGTGGTGGAGTCAAGCACGGAGTCGGAGTCTGAATCCAGCGTGGAGGTGAGGCCCAGATTCTGAGGTGTTTCCGTGCTGATGAGCTTCTCTCATCCTTTTGCTTTTGACAGGGAGAGCCTAAGGAGTGGTTGCTGGAGTTCAGCTGTACAAAAATTTCAGGGAGAGAACAAGGCAGGAAAGTAGCAGCAATTTCAGGTTAGACCAAAACAGCCTCATCACTTCTCTGTGAGGGTGTGCTCACAGCAGAGCTGGGCTGTGTCTGGTGGTGGTGCTGGGCAGGGCTGGTGCAGAAGCTCTTCCAAATGCTCGTTTCAGATGAGATGGAGAGAGCAGAGCTGTTGCTGTGACAGTCAGCTATGACTATCAGTAGGTTCCTGAACTGGCTGTCAGACCATTGTGGTTAATACTGGTAGAAAAGAAACCAAATGGATTCTGGCGTAGAGAGCTGGCTTGGGTTTTAGTTTCATACCCCCCATACATTCCTGTCCATAATGTGTAGCTAAGCTCTGGTGAATTTGTTCTCTTTGCCTCCTATGTGTTAGAGGAGCTACAAAGCACAGCAGAGTATAGCTAAAGTCAGTGTTGTGAACCCTGATCTCATTGTTCATGGTGACTTCATATCGATAAGTGTCTATGTGAGCATTTAACTGAGCTGGATGCTGTGTGTAACTGACTCTTGTCAGATCTTACAGCTGCAATGCTGAGAGAGAGCAGAGCAGGTCTGATGAGCACCTTGGAGGCACTGAACTGGCCAGGGCCATGATGGCAGCTCTGGTGCTGAGTCACGTAGCTCAGACACTCATTCTGTTGGGGATTTCTGTGTAGTGGTTGAACATAACTAATGTAAGAGAATGAGAAGTGGCCTGATTTGGAGGGAAGCTCTCTGGCCTCCAAATGACATCTTTTCCACTGTGAGTTAATTTGTGGCTTTATTTTATTGGTGGTAGGATATACAATTACTCGTCATTCTCTTCATAGTAATGTCTGAAGTGCTGAGACTTTGCAGAGCTCTCCTCAGTCCCTCTATTTTAGGCCTATTTATTTTTTAACCAGGCCTGGGCCTGTAGAAGTTAGACTGCCACACATTTTTATTGTCTTTTGAGAAGATGGGACAATCTGGCTTCCTCTTCTATAGGTTTTTATCTCTAGTATTACTTTAAGTGATCAGTGATTGACAGGAAGATGCCTTATCAACCTGTGTCAACTTCTCTTCAATAGGTCTTGCATAACCCACTTGCTGAAGGACTCAGGAAGGCAAAGGACTCCAAGAGACTGCAAGTAGGTTCAGCTGTTATGCAGCAGCTTTGTTCTCAGTGTACCACCCTGAAATTAAAATGGAGTGGGAACGTGTGGATAAACAGAACTTCCACAGTAAGCATATGACTTTACTATGCTGAAGTGTTTCTTAAGCCCACTGTATACCTCTGTATTTTTCTTTAGACAAATAAGCATCCTCCATGTTCAGAGGGAGCTTTATTTTTAGTTCTCAGATCCTTATGATGGTGATTCAGAAGACACATCCATTCACTCTGACTGTAGCTTGAGTTCTCTGAACAGTATAGAAGCTGCACCGTGGATGAGCAGTGCCCCAAAAGCAATGGCTTTGAAGGATGCTGATCCTTCAGGGGGTGGAGAGTCTTTCCCTCAACCTCTGGACTGGCTCTGCTCAGAAACAAAAATCAATGATGTTCACAGCCAGAGCATAAATGACAGTAAATCACCCCTCGAACTTCCTAACCAGCAGAAGGACTTCCCAAGAAGCCTGTTGCAGTCCTCTGAGCTAATGAGACACACAGAAGCATTTCCCTCCACGTGGCTGATGCCTGACCCTTCCTTACTGGTGGGTGTTAATCCTTCAGCCCCTGCTGATCTCCTTGCAAGTGCAGGTGATAGTTCTCCACAACCCATGCTGGCAGATGACTGTGATGGTACCACTTCCGAACAACCACTTATTAAAAGAAAACAAGGGATCACCATTTCAGAGAGCGCTGGTGAAAAGCTACCAAGGAAGAAAATCCGTGCCATCTAATCTAAGGTATGAATAAGTAGTTGGGCAAAGTGCTTCATTCTGAAAGTGAACCTGGTAGGTTTCTTTTGTGGACAGCACCTGAACAAGCTTCAAGTGAACTACCTGAAGCCTGATACAAACACAGCTGCACTGTGTGCTGCAGGCACTGAGATCCATCTGAAAGAATGGAACCAACTAAACAAGCTTGTGTGGCAATTTAAATGAAAACTAGCTAAGCTATGTCCAGATTGATGCCTGTGTGCTACTTCAGTGTCTGGGCACCAGACTCCTCTGAGCTGTGTCTGGAGACATCTGTTCAGCTTCAGGGTAATTTCAAGTAAGCATTACAAGGGTATGTTGAGGAGGGAAGGAAGAACGATTGAATTGCAATTGATTTTACATAGCTATTGCTCTTCGTTTGTCTCATCTGTTGTAGGACAGGAGGGAAGCAGCTGTATGGTGAATGAGCCTTCAGGTTTGACTGCAGACACTGAATTGCATTGAGCTGAAATGCGTGTAACTAAAGGCAATCTTTTTTTGAGAAGTTGACTTGTGCTGTTAGCTATTTGTCCCTACCTGTTTGAACACTGTTTTAGAGATACATTGTATATATCCTCAGTATGTCTGCCAGTTCAGAATTTACAATGCAAAGCTGAACCCATTAACTGGAAGTAATCTTCCTCGGTGAGAACCATGACTTAAGATGCTGCGGCAGTGCTGTATGCAGATCAGCAAGAATTCTCTGATCTTCCTCCTTGATAACCTTTCTCTACTTTCCTTTCCACATAAATGGACTATATCCACAGAAGTGTAATTGTCTGAATGTGTTGGTTCATCTAGCTGTGAAAGCATTCATATTCTGCATGACTGGCACAGAATAATATACAGATTTTCTTAAAAATACTAATAAAGGTGAAAAACCACTCAAAATACTGCTAAGCTTCTGGCTTGTACCATTCCACTAAACCTCTGCATAGTAATGTTATTAAAACAACCTTTTCCTGTTATTTCCAAATGGAAGATAAGTAGTTGGTTTTTAATTGTCGTGGAAACAAAGCGGTTAGAAATTCTTTTTAAGATTCAGAGCCCTTTGCTTTAAAACGCAGACTACTACGCTCACCCTTGGATGTGTCTAAGGGCTGTTTAGAATGAGCACAGTCCTTAACTCCTTGAAGGGAGTTGTGCAGTTGCACTGCAGAAGGAAAAACTTACAAATCTATAGCTGCAAGAATTTTTTTTAAGTAAGTCAGTCCCGTATCCTTCTAGATTTAAGTCAAGGAACACTTCTGAATTACTGCACTGTGACACAGCTACACTCTTGCCCAGAGGCTGAAGGAAGTCATACCGTTTTAAGTCCTAGCTGTCTGCTGAGTGAGCCGGTCTGAAAGTCATTCACTTGTTATCAGACTTCACAGCAGATGACATCAGGCCTCATGTCTCACTGCATTAGAGACTTGTCTTTCAGTGTTTCTGTGCTTTAGTTACAGGATTAGCTGAGTGAGCTGTATGAAGGTCAGCACTACGCCTAAATACCAAGTTATCAACTGTTACTCTCCGAAAAGACAGTAGATACAATTTTCCAGACCAAAGTCACAATAATAATTCCAGGAAGTCAGAAGTCTTGCTATAGGTTTTATTTTGTATAACACTGCCAGCAAATATGCCTGTCAATAACCATCTCAAAATCTCATTCCGTATTCCTTTGAACAAATCTAGCCCGCCAGCTTTCAAACTGCCACCGCCCCTTCTTCAAGGTCAACTTCAGACAAAACCACCTGCCAACCTAACTGCACCAACTACAACATCTACATGAGGAATACACAGAAGAGTGACATTTACTACAGTATTACCAATGTAAAGTTTTTCACTCAGTGCAGAGAACCGCAACACCACGTTCGTAGAAACTACGAGGGTCTTCCTTGGTAGCTATTTCAAAATCAACCGTGAAAATCAGATCAGCACGAGTGAAGTTCAGATAAACGGGTAATGTCACCTGCGAAGAAACACGAAGTCAGAAGAGTTATCCAAGGTAGCTGAAAACAGGAAGAATTTCCTCTCCTGCTTAGTGCTAACTCAATATTCAACATATGAGACCAGTACACAGGTATAACGAATTAACTTTAAAGGATAGCCTTCTTTATATAAATAAATTTAAGTTTTGGCTTGTATACAGGTTTAATATCTTCTGGATACTTCTCCCCCTGTTAGTAACAGGAAAAGCCTAGCCTAATGCTGGCTCTCTCTGTGGTTAGTCTGGAACTTCGCTACCCCTGATATTGAGAATATTAGTAAAGAAACAACTATCTGTGGTGTCAGAAAAAAGGCAGCAATAGTGCCTTAGCACAATAATTCCAGTTGGACAGCTACAAGAGGACCTAATTACGAGGTGGGATTTTTTAAATTATTTTCATCAATACTTACAACATTTGCTTTTTTATCAGCATTTGTCTGCTTGATCCAACGAAGCTGTGTAATAGGTAATACAGTTGAAATAGCATTTGAAAGTGACAGCTTGTTGTTGCTGCACGTAGCTCCTTGAAGCTTCAGGCCTGTAAATTGAAATACACTTTAGAGTTCTAAGTGCTTTCCTGTATCCAAGGAAAGCAAGTCTCCCTCTGTACTGTTTAAGGGCTGTGATATTCTTCTTGCAGACCTTGACAGATTTTTTAACTATGACTATGCTGGTTCTCTGCTTTGTCCATTAAAAGAGCAGTAAGTATTTCATGCCCCAAAAAGAGAAGTTGTGACAGATACTCTATGGAATACTGCTTAAATATAAACTGGCCTGAGTCTTTACTAGGAGTCTTATTACTAGGATAAAATATGTTATTAACCGGAAAGTATTTAACAACTCCAGAAAGCATCCAGTAATTCTTGCAGTGATACAACTTCCTCATGTGACACAGCCCCCTTCAAACCAGCACCTTCTGAAAGTATTGTAGAACAGGGACCCCTCTTCTTTCTAGAGTGAGTTTTACCTGTGACTCCAAAACTGCATGCATCCAGCACGGCGTTCTGTGTGGTTGTAACATTGACCTCAAGGCAGAGCTCCTCAAGGGACCAGCTGTTTGCCTGGGCAACATATTGCCGTGTAGCAGTAATGTATGCCTCTGGTACAAACAGGCCTCCGAGGCACACATGAATGTTCTAATGGAGGAGGGAAGGAGAAGGAAAAAGAACAGCAATTATTATAGGTATTACTTAATCAATCTAAATTTGTTTATGTTTTCCTGTAGCTGGAATGCTGTGTAACTGCTAAACTGCTTTTTTCCTTTAAGGCTGTGTTATCTGTCACTGTAAAAATACCATTTTTCCCTCTGATCTACATGATCTACAGCCTGCTGCCCACATTACTTTGGTATCATTAGATACTTAACAGCATTTACAAGCACATTTACGAAAAACTGACTGAAGCTACTCTGCTTCAGGAACCTCTAGGAAGTCCTGATATCAAGACTCCAAAAAGTAGTTATGCACCTAAATCCAGATATGACCTCTAGATGATACCAGCACAAAATACCTTTAGTTCTTTTGCTCCACCAGAGGCAGCTGCCTGCGAAATATTCTGCAGCTGTTTGATGCGTTCACTGAAGTCAGACACCCACTGAATCACAGTCATTCCAGCTGGCACTGTGTAATGAGACCAGCTGCGAGGCAAGATACCTATGGAAAATGTCATTAAGATTTGTGCACTATTTTCACATTATCCATTTTTCTTTCTCTTCCAATAATCATTTAAGGCTTGGATCAGGACACAAATGTCTATTACAATGCTCCTCAGAAAGTGAAAGTGTTTATTAAGCTAGCTGCTAGGTCTAGTACTTAAAATGCCATCCAGTTACAGAACTCACTGAAAAGCAACTTCAAGTACACATGTTTATATACTCTAATAACTGATCTTTACATTTTCTTGAAGATTTGAATTCCTTAGAAAGAATTGGTCAAGTTACTGTGCTTTACGTAACGTTTTTGTTCAAAACAGATATTACAGTAGTACTGCAACAACAGATCTTCAGGAATTATTAGAAATGCAAGTTTACATACAGTCTTGAAAGAGAAGCTTAGGAAAGTCAAGAAATTGCTAGAAGATTGTATTAGGAGCAATATTACTCACTTTGTGCTATAATTAACATTGTTCCATTGCCATTTAGAGACTGAAAGAACTGAGTAACATTTCAGCTTAGAAATTAAGCTGCTAATGTAAACTATCTGAAAAAGTGTACAATTACTGACCCCAACTTAAAATCCCAAATTAAACTAATTGCAGTTTCTATGCTCAGCTCAAAAGGGATGCCTGCCCCAAAGGGTAAAGCCAATCCTGACTTCCTTGCAGTTTCTTTTTTAAGCTGCTGAGCTTAACAGCCTCTAACTTAGAGAGTACAAAAGGCAAACAGAGCATGGGGATACACCAGATTTAAGTACCATACCTTTCACCAGTTCATTTATTAGTGTACGTAGGTAGTTGGTTTGTTTCTTTTTTCCTTCACACACTTGAACCACATCTGCAAGGTCCTGACGCACATCCTGAAGCAGCTTAGCTCCCATTTTGACCTCTCGCTCAAAGAACCGGAACAAAGGATCCTGATCATCAGAACATTTGAAATAAGTTGCAGATCAACGTTTTTTAACATTCTTGCTGGAAAATTGCTAGAAGACTTCTAGTTGAGCAACGAATGCAGACTGTGTGCTGTAGCTGCTTCAAATCAATTCTGGATTGCTTTTGATCAGCAACAAAACGTTCTCTCCTGCTGCCCCACAGTAAGCCTTCAGAAGCAATTAGGCAATCATGGACACCTTTACTCCTCATCTTTGAGGAGCTTATTCCAGAGTTAAAGCTTAGATTACTACTGTCCAGACCCCAAGAGTTTCCCTCTGAAATGTGTGCTATCACTCAGCAGAAGCTGCTGCCTTATATTCCCTTACTATCACTGAACTTTAACGTGAATTTGTGTGTACTAGCTGTAAAGGCAGTATCACAAGCAACAGCCAGCATGCTACAAGATCAAACGAATTCTTGTTACTTTATCACAAAGAAGCTTCACAGAAGCAGTTCCTGTGATTTAATGAATTCCCTAAAAACAAAGAGCCAATTCCTAAGATAATTTCAAGAAACTCAGTGGGGCGTGATGTAGCTGAGGCAGTTAGAATCAGCACCGATACAAGTTCTGCTGTCCCACAGAACAGCTTAATTGGTGGTGCTTGAAGTCACAATGCACTTTCTCCAACACATCAGAACTTATGCAGTTCCTATGTTCACATTAGACAAAACTTAATTCTTACCTTAATGTTTTCCACAGTACGCTTCAGATGATTTAGAGTCTGTGGGATAAGGTGGAGCCAGTTAGAAGCTGTGGTATGCAGTGTTCTCATCCAGGCTGGGCGACCATCTGATGTAGAATCAGTCCTTGTCTTCTTCTCAGTTTCTGCATAAGCTAGATCATCTTCATCCTCCAGCATCTGCATTTTCAGCATTTTACTGATCATATCTATGCCTAAAACACAGAAAAGGCACACTGCCAGTCAGAAAAGCATCGGCATTGAGATGAAAACATCCTACCACGTGCAAGAACCAGGACTTACCCCTCCCCCAGCTCTAGACCTAAGACTCAGAACTGTCCAGCTGTATGGGTTTCTGTGGCTGACAACAAAACTTTCTAGAATCAGGATAGGAACTTGACATCTGGAAGGCTGCTGTAACCAGCTTCTAAATTCACAAACTTCTTGGCAGTTTCTGCAATGCTGAAGCCCTTACCTTGGAGAAGTTAAACCAACTATGTCGAGAGAGGAGGGAAGCTACTGTTACATTCTTCATCAGGACTTACATTTCTCATCTGCTTTTCGGTTAAGCTGTTGACCTTCTAATCTACCTAAGGCATTGCTAAACTTCTGTTCTTACCTTGCGTGGTGAGAAGAACTTTTTCTGCATTATTTGGCAAGCCTAACCACGATGGCGTTTGAGTATCTGGCAGCATTTCAACCCACTGGACAAATTCTTCACGTCTGCAAGTAAGAATTTGGTTAGAAGGCCTTCCCTTATTAGAATGGCAAGGTAATCATCTGCCCAAGACAAATGTTTACACAGCTGAACAGCAACACAAAGATACAGATCAGGGTTAAGTTTTAGTTTAAGAAATATACAGAAATACGGACAGAAAAAATGATACCTGATTCCATCTGGCATCTGAATATCTTTGTGTCCATCAACCTTGCAAGCCAGTTTGAATTCGCTGTCAAAACTCAGAGTAGTAAACAGACGTTCCAAGAAAGTGTTTAACAAACGTTGATCAAATTCATTATCGATGCGGCCTCCATAGATGGATTGTGCCATCAGTGTCTTCAAGGCAGACCAGGGGATTTTATCAGGTGAAATGTTCTGGCGGCCCTGTAAGAAAAATGCACTGCAATTAGCAGGACACCATCTTCCTCATCTCTCAGAGGAATCATACCCAGCAACTAAGTTAAGTTGCCAACAGATTATTTAAGCCTACTTATCTAAGTAGCTAAAGGTTTCCAGAACAGACTACATGACTGAAGTTAAGTAATCTAAATAATACCTATACCTATAGTACAAGGTTACTTGCCTTCGCTGTGTCATCCAGCCATGTATCTACTGTGTCACAGGCAGATCTCAGATCAGATTCTCCAAATTCATACTTCTTGGACCAACCCAATGGAGCATAGCGCAAACGCTCTTGGATAATGGCATGGAACCAGGCAAGCAGGAAATATAAACGAGCACGTTCATTTGGAGACTAGGAAGTAGAGGGGGAAAAAAAAAAGCTTATTACCCAAGTGAACTGATACAGAACAAAGCCTGCTACAAGGCTAGAAAATAGCTAATTTCGTACTAGACTGCTACCAAAACTGAGTACGTTCTATCAACAGATGGAGCAACTACTTTACTTCTGCATGAACAAGACATTCTACATACATCTTAAAAGCTGAGGTTTTGCCATCTTTCTAAAGTACAGTTCTAACAAATGCATTCTAACGTTTCCATATCATCCACAGAAATCACAGCCTTACCTTGCACATTCTAGATACTGGAATGCTACTGAAAGTCCTCAGCATGTTTGCCTTTACACCAGGAGGAGGTTCAAACACAAAGATTCGGCCAGCACGTAACAAATTCACTGGCACCTAGAAAAGATCAACAAACTCAAACCCAACTCCTTCAACCTTCACTACATTAAATTCCCCTAATAGCATTAGTGTTAGATTCAAAACCTCATTCTGAGCACACACAGTGAGTTCTGCCTTTCTTTGGAAGGATGGGGTCATGAGTGGAAGGAATTATATTAAGTTTTCAGGTACAAATTACCAAAACCAAATCCTGCCAGCATGTATTCTCCTTTCGCCAATGAAGCGAGGCAGTCTTAAGAAATCCTTCCCAGGGTAGCATTCTTGGTTCTGCAAGCCAGTTACTTTACCAAAGCATCAATTTTCAGATCAGCATTACCTTTGGATTGATCTCCATGGTAAGGAAGAGTCTGAAGCAAGCATGGGGTTGCAGGGAGTGCAACTTCTTTTCCAGCTGCATGAGCCAGCCAGGAGCCAGGTGAACATTCTTCAGCATTACCCACCTATGAAGTTTTGAAACAGAATGAGTGTTTCTTTTAGCGTACAGCTCATGGATCCTGGTTACTATCACAAGAATAACAGAATCTGATATTAATGCTGCAAGTTTTCCTCCATCTTTTAAAACCTTCTATTATATACAATCAGTTACTACGGTAAATGGGCTATCTATCCAGTTCTGCAGCTAGAATCTACCTCTCCTCCTGAAAACACTTAAGTTGAACAGCTGTGCGTAAATTACTGTAAATTTCAGCTCTTCATCAAATCTTCTCACGGTTTTATCTATTCAGGCAATAGATCAAACCTCCCTGTCAGGTGGCATTCTAGCTAAAACACAGAACGTACCTTCCAGATTTCACTGCTGTGTTTATTGCTTTATCTGCTTGGTTAAATCCTTCAGCAGAACCTGGAAGACAGAAAGTTGCTAAAGCTCTTTCTGCTAACGATTTCATTTATGCTTAGATAATGAAAAATGTTAAGTTCTTACCAATAGCAATGGAAGTAATCTGTGTATTCTGCTCAGCTGCAAGGTCTTCAACATGACCACTGGCATCATAACCAGGCACTGAACACATCAGCACAGGGGTATTAGGTTTCACCTGTTGTACAAGAATTTTAAATAAGATGAAGCAGTCACTGCATGAATGCATGAAGCTCAGTCCTTCCTCCCTCCGGCCAGCTAAAGTCATTATGATATCCTTATTTTCCTTTTAACAAATAGGAAGACAATCTGTTCTTCATACCACAGGCAGAAGGGGAAGGGGAAGAAATGTTCTGTGAACAAGCTGACGTGCTATGGAACTCACACAAAGCGTCACAGAGCATTATCTCAGGATTTTATCCTTTCACAAACAGGAAACCTACCTCTGTATCTACAATATGTGTCAGATCTAAAGGCTGCTCCATAATGGACATGAAAGACTCTCCAAGATTTGTTGAAACAAATGTATGTGCCATCGCCAACAAGCGATCCGGACGGAAGGCCTGGATCAGAAGCAAGCGATGAATGGCCTGTCCAATAGGAGCTGGAGAGGGGAAACAGAATTAGGTGGACAGGTAAGAAAATCAACTCTCAGCACCTTCTTTTCAGTCCTCCATTCTGTTTTTCCCATCTCAATCAGAACACTAAATATTTACAGAGTAATTATCCCTCTAAAAGATCTGCTGCAACATATTAATGGAGTACTTATACTGTGTTCACTCTGACAGTAAGAAGAAATGTACCAGCTTCAGCTCATTTGTCTTCTGTGACATTTTAACTACTTCCTCAATTTCTCATGCTGCAAGCCCTTTAAAAGCCTACTTGATAAGATGCTTCTACGGAAATGCTACCTGTTCACAAAACCTAGTCTAGAGTTGCCATGATGCAATTTTGAACTTTCGGGGACAACACATCTCTTCCCATTATCTCACTCATTCAATAACCTGCTGTTCTGCAAGACTTTGAAGTACTATATACTCGTCTAGCATGGACAGGATAGGTAATGTAAACTTGTTTCTTTTAATGGTCAAGCAGCGTTACAGTATCTCATAAATACCAGCTTAGAAACCTTAGCATAGAAAAATCACTTACAGGAATGAGTCTTAAATAACCACAGCTTGGAAGCATTTCCTAGCATCACCTTTTAGATAGAGGAGTAACTAAGGGGCACCGGTTACTTCCAAAGATGCAAGCAACTCTTAATAAATTAGCACTCCTCAGAAAATATATAAAACTTGGAGCTTTTCAGACTACTGTGCTTCTTAGAAGTGTACATCACAGAACAGGGAGCACGAATAAAGGACAGCAATGACTGCCTACAAATGCTGCCTACAAAAGTGGTGTTTTTTTTCTTTATTCAAAACAAGACCAAGTTTCTTCTGCAGTCCCAAGTTTGTGATTTTCCCATTCCAGCTGTATTTTAGGATTATTTTAAAATCTCATCAGTTCTACTTAGACTGAAGTCAGAACAGTACGACTGGTGCGGACAATAGTGCAACTGAACGTACTTGCAGGTTTTTCTTCAGTCCAAAGGTATGGTACAGTCTGCTCCGGTGAACTGCTATCCAGCCAGATACAGAATTGCTGTATTGAAAGAGAAGGCAAAGTACTTAGAGAAATGGCAAAGAAATGCAGTTTCACAGCACCAGAAGTGTGCTGTATGGTCTAGGCCCTGCTCATGATGCAACAGAGATCTTCAATTTCAGCCTTAAAATCTAGAATTTAATGTACTGCAGTATTCAGCTACTTATAGGCTTCTGGTAAGAAATAAAAGACAGCTATGGTAAAGTTGAACTTGACAGAGGCCAAGCTCTACTAGCCTTTCATTTGCAAAATCCCTTGTAGATTTTTTAACATTTTACTAAGTAGATAAGTGTTTGATTAACACAACGTACAACTTGAAAGACTTCTGTTTAGTGCTCCTTCCTATCATCCATCTTTACAAAAAAACTTCAAGTACAAAAACAAAAAATCCACATCTAAAACTCAAACTACGCTTTATGTGTTATACTGTCTTTAGATGCGTCCAATTATTTCACTGGTATCTCATAATTAACTGCCTTCCAGCATACCCTGATTCTAAAATTCTCTACCAAACCCTGGCCCAAGGCATGCACGATTTCACCCCAGGCTAAGAATATTTGCTAAAGGTAACAATGAGAATCCATCTTTGAATATAAAAATAGTACGCGAGGCAACTGAGCTACTGAAGATATGGACATATTTTGGAACATACAGTTTCACAGTCAGGACACTGATGTATTCTTAGAACACTCGGGTCATATCTTTGATCAAAGGAACACACTGTTCAGCAGCTGAGCACTATCCAAATCTTCTCAAGGATTAAAATGCAAGAGCTCATCATAATGATGTAATGACGGCTAGGTATATTCCCCACTAATGCATAATTATCACATAATAGGGATACAGTAAGAAAGACACGCAGTATCACAGTTCCTGTCCGCAAAATTAGATGGATAAGAAGACGAATAAGCTGCTTCCAAAGCTCAGTGATGAACAATGCTGGTATTTACAAACCAAATATCATAGCTTGAATACAAATGAAGTAAATCCACTAATTTTCACAAAGACCACAACTAGCTAGATTGTAAGGCTTCCTTTCTTACGCTAGGAGAACTTACTTGTAGCATGAAGCTCTTGAATCAGAAACCTAAAAAGCTTAGCCAAGTAGTTGGGTGCAGAAAAACAACCTAGCCAACACTGACCTCATCAGCTTGAACTTTAGAAACAAGGTCCTTGAAGGCAGGAAGGCAGCTCAACCTCATCATTGCTTCTGTCTGCTCTACAGTCAAACCGTTGATTTTGGGGAGAGATGCAGTGTTTAGTACAATCTCCTTTCCTCTCAAGAAGTGCTGGAATTCTGCATCATATGTAGGCTCCCTAATGTTAAGGGAACAAAAAACCTTAGCTCAATGTTGCCTTCAAAACATCCCTCCCTTTTTCAACTGAAGTAAGAAAACATTTACCCAATAGTGCCTTTTAGTTTAATCCTGGCCAACAGCATAGCAAATGTTATATGATCCTGATGCAGCATGCCGCGTGCCACTCTATTGAAAGCCACCTATTAAGAAAAGAGTGAAGTTAGTAGCATCAGGAGCTTTGAACTCTGACCATTCAAAAATTATTAGAGTATATCTACTCTGTAAAATACTGAACCTGGAAGAGATCCTTTGTGATAATTGAGAGACGCTGAGTATGGTCTGTGATTCCTTTCAGATTTGGGTTCTCATATAAGACATTGTGATAGATGTCCAAGAAAAACTGGAGAGAGTACTGGTACAGGAAATGTATCTGAAACACAAAAAAGTATGGTTTCCTCTCTAGAATCCTGCTGGTTTTGTCAACCAATGGCTTACACCAAAAACTGCAACACTGCAGTTGGGACTGGAATTAGGCAGTACCAAATTAGCTTTGAATAGTAATTACATGATGTTTCTGGTAGGGAGAGCTCATCCTACCTGTTTCAGTGACTCCATAGTAAAGTAGATACTACTGCATGCTGTAGAAAGAGGCAAGTACTGCTGTGAAACAGTCTCCACTTCCTGCATGACAATATCAGTCTCCTCTACTTTTCTGGTAACCTCCGCTGCTTCCTTCTTCAGGTTCTCAAGAGTAGTAATGATGGTGTCATCATCCAGGATACGTCCCTTCACTTCATTAAGCGCCTGTAGTAGGGACTTTTCTAACTGACGCAAACGCAGCTGAAATTCACCTTAATGAGAAGAAAAATTAAGTTACATACTGTTTAGGTGTGGCAGTTTTTAAGGATTCAATTTTGCTGCTGGCCCTATGAAAGAAGCAAGAGCATCACCTATAAAAGTATTTAACTGTGTATGACTACAGATAAAGTTAAACCACTGTATTCTTTTAGAACAAGAGGAAGTTACTCTGATTTTGGTAATCATACCCTGAAGCTTGAGAAGATCCGAGCGTTTCTCATCAACGTCTGGTCTTTCAGCTTTCAGGACTTCATTCAGGCACTGGCTCTGTAAGCTGCTGCGAGTTACTGTGAAATTCACAAATGTAACACGAGAGCAGAGGTCCGGCGGAAATTCAACCTATCAAGGAAACACGAACAACTTTCTCAGCTCATGCACAAACCATTTACACCAGCAACAGGAGAGCTCTGATTTTTGCTTACTGTTGGATCTCTGGTGGAGAGGAAGATAACAAAGGATGGTGACAAATCAATATCTTGGTCTCCCAGAGTAATCAGAACTCTGCCTCCAGTTCTTCGGACTTCACGATTCAGAACAGGATTCAGGACTGGATCATAGCTCTCCACATCCTGAAAGCAGAGATGTGTTACAGAGACTCAGTTACTGACATGTAACTGAGCCAAAAATTCTGATCCAACTAAGGCTAATGCTCTGGTAGCAGTCAATTTACAGCTAGTTTGGTGTACAGATCACATTCAGAAGGTTTCCATTTGTAGCTGAGCTACACAAGCTCAGAGTATAAGCTCTTACTATAAAAGGCCTCAGCAGAGGAGCATTGTTAATAGTCTAGCAGCATCAGTTTAAATGCATAATAGGTCCTATTCTAAGCAACACATGCAACAGCTGCTGATGTCATCTGTGAGCTAACATGTTTTCCCAGTTCTATGCTAGGAAACAAAAAGCTCAGAAGTGAAAGCCAACCATTCCTATTTCTTTGTATCACTGACATTTCTTCCTGTCACTCTGAACAGATGAATTCTGGATAGCTCAGTATATTAGCCATTAATAACTACGACTAGAGAAAGCATATGGGATGAAGGGAATAGACAGGCTGCAAATCTAAAATGAATCAGAGTACAGAAAGAACATCTCAAAATAAAAGCATCTGACCTTAATAGGGCAGAAAAAGGAAATGGCTTCTTCTGACTGCTTATCTCATTAAATGTATTTTTCTCAGGACTAATAGTTCACATACTCTGTACTGATTAAATAATACCTTGAAAATTAGGTTATTTGCATCTTGCTAACAGAAACACTGCAAACTTTTCTAGTAAACAGGGAATAATTCAACAACTGTAAGCAGTTTCTACATGATCATGGAACTAACCTGCACCAGAAGCGGGTTACCAAATCTCAAGGCACTTTCCAAGTTCTTCCTAAAAGCATCATCCAAGAAACTAGTACGAGTTATCTTACGGTCTTTATATTCATTCATGATAAACTCTGTAGCTTGCCCAGAAGGATCAATGATCAACGGATACCTAAGTTAAGAAAAAAACACTTGCATTATTAGAGTTTTGACTGCAGACAACCTCTAAGCAGTTTTATGAATTCAGATGCTTTGAAAGAGTTACTGTGAATTCACTGATGGGCACAAAAGCCTGCCTGCTGTGAGAACGCTGTTTTAGAATTCTGAATCTTAGAGTGAAATACCTATTAAACCGCTTGAGCATGATGGCATTCTCAGTGCACAGGTCATCTGCAGGCAGAGAACTTGCTTGCCAGCGAAGCCGCTCATCTGCATTGGAAAGGTACTCTGTCCTTGCAATGTCTGTACGGAACTGCAAGAAGTACACACAGTATTTAGTGACTAAAGATTGTGAAGACATCTGCAGTAAATGCAGCTCTGCAAGGGTAAACTCCTCCATTAGTCCCATTCTTTACTTAGGGATCTTAAAACTTCTTAACTGTCACAGGAAATTGACTTAATCTTAAGTTGTCAAGATGCAGTCTTTACCTGGATATTTGCTTGCTGCAAATGGTGAGACCATGTAGTGAACAAGTTCTGACGCATCTGCTGATCAAAGTAACCAGCATAAGCAATAAAAGCTCCTGAAAGTAAGCAGTCTCCTGCAATAGTGGACATCTGGTTCTTGAAGGTTTCACTTGTCTTCTCCCATCTTTCACGTTCAGCAGAAAGACTCTTCAGAAGAGCTGTACTACGGTTTACCTTGAAGTAAGCAAAACAGTCTTGTTAAATGATGGATTATTATGGTATTAAACGCTTCAAGGAACATTACTTACACTGATTCAAGGTCCAAATTAAATGCAGAAGCTCAGAATGAAATTAAATTTGTGTGTGTGCACTCCAGTGTTAATTCATTATGTTGGTATTCAACCTGAAAACTTTAACCTTTTGAAGACTGGCATAGTAGTGATGTGCTAGCGATCAGATCAAATAGACTGAGAAACTCTTGCAAAAAATGTGAAGTCCTGTTACAAGATTACGCTACATCCATGTCTGTTTTCCAAAGGTTTCAGCTTATTTTAAGCCTGATATAAACTGTCTTGTTATTTAACTGGCAACATGACTTGGATATTTCTAACTCTAGCCAGGTTTCAGTAGCTTAAGAAATTCATGAGACCCAGTCAGATAGCTCGGATGCATGGTGAAGAGGAAGCAGCTGTTTAATCAGCATAATTTTGAAGAATGGTTCCAATTTCTGACTATCAAAGGTAAAGAATGGAAAATTAAATATCTAAGGTCTTACTTTTGCTTCTACTGCAGCCAAGTCTGCCTTAATAGCCTGAGCCTCCGAAATCAGTACAGCATATTCTTCCTTGTAACGAGCAATGCTGGCCTCAAGATCACGAATCATCTGTTCCACTTCATTTGCTTTCTGCTGGTTATCTTTGGCATCATCCTCCAGCTTCTGCAGCTCATTGCGTAGAGGTTCCACTCTTTTCAACATATCAGCATAGTTAAGCTGTTAACAATAAATAGGTTTTTTGTACTTTCCATGTTAAAAATGTGTTAACAAGAACCCCAGCATCCAGGTATACACTATCAATTTCATCTTTTCAAGCTGAAGTACTTGCAGTCCATAGAAGGACTAATAGCTACTTAATAGAAACTTAAGACTGTCTGATAATCCTTAAGACTTTAGTTTAACCCCAGTCCCAGCACAAACACAGCTGCTTTTTGCAATATACTTTTACTGCTCTGTAGACTCACAAGAAGTCATCTAAGAAGGTCAAGACCACACTGGTTAGTATGCAACACTGTTTTACAGAAATATTTCATTATTCGTTCATGCCTGTACTGAGCTCATCTGTCTTCCCTAGTAAAGAATTCAGTACAGCCAAGCCACAAAACAGTTAGGATAGGACCTACTGGATAGACTGAAGCTAAATCAAGTCAACAGGTGAGTAAAATTACCTTCGGTATCTCAGTACGAGCGCCCTTCCCCAGAAGCATATTTATTTAGGATTCTAGTATTTAAAAGTCTGTCTAAAAGACTTTAATAGAACTGTTTGTGAACATGCCCCACTGTGAAACAAGACAGGGGCAGCAGAAATTTTACGAGGATTGCAGTGCGTTTTCTAGCATTTGTCTAACTGAAAGCTCAAAAAAATTATCTTCTACAGTAAAGCAACAGAGAAAGGATCACCTATTGTTCACTATAAATCTAAAGTTTCTTGGTGCAATAAGTCTATCTCTGGCACAGTACTACAGAACCCATAAACATTCATATGAATATTCTACCGATGCCTTTGAAGCAAAGTAGCTTGCTTAGCTGAAACAGGCAAATTCAGAGCCGTTAGACCCTGCCATATACCTTCATGCTCACTCTTCACCTTGTATTTGCTTTCTTCCTGCATTACGAACTTTACCTGTGCAATTGCCCATTTCACCATTGGCCCGCAGGCCAGTGATGCTCTGTTTACAATTTCGTAGTTGTAACTTGGATTTGACAGGTAGTTTTTCTTCATCTTCTCCCGGATGGCATCACTGCAAGAGGAAAGTTTTTAGAGACAGCATGAGTCCACTGAAGGTCAGCACACAGGTGTTCTGAGTATGGTCTGCCTTTCACAATCGACAAGAACAGTTCCTAACAGTTTTGGTGACTGGCAGCTGAGTTGTTTTGATTTAAGACACTGTACCAGAAATTATAGCTTGTGAGTGATAGAAGGCTATTTAACAAACTCTCATAACCAGCTAATCACAAATTGCCTAACTCTGCTCACAGGATCAGAGAATAATTTGAGGCTGCAAGGGAATTTGGGAGGTCTCATCCGACCTCTTGCTCAGACTCAGGGGCAGCTAGGTCAGCCTGAGCAACCTGGTCTGTCCTTGCTGGAAGACTAGTTTAAAACAGTAACGTGACTTTGGACAGCGGCACAACGATTTGGAATTATGTCTTTAAGTTATTCAACAGCAATTGTTTTGACCCAGTTTGTATGGTACATCTTTGCTGTAGTAATCTGTTCTCTGTAACAAGTGCAAGAATAAAGCAGCCTCAAAAGAAGTCAAATAGAACAAAAGCGATTACAAAGAGGGAAAGTCCAATTAAGACTTCCCGTGTCTTTGTGAATAGTCTTTTCACGTAAGACACTCTTGCACTTTACCTGATTTCCTCAGCAGAAAAGTTAACAATAGTTGGAATGAAGTTCTCTCTCATGATGATGGAACGTATTTGTTTCCAGTCAGTCGTACTTTCGCCCAGAAGTAGGCAGATGGACTCCAGTGCTAGCTTCACTGCTGCAGGTGGATTAGCCATAGAACGGACCTCCACCAGGTGCTGTTTCTTTATTGACTTCACAGCTAACCAGTGCCAGAAAGATGATGAATGTTGATTGGGAGAGGAAAACGAATCGTTAGCAAAGTCTGTTAAAGGATCTTGGATATGTAAAAAATGCTTCAAGCTTTTCAAAGGAAGCTGAGGTAGCAAATAAACACTCAAAACTACCATATCACAAGACAAAAGTTAACTTGACAACAGGCCGCAGGCAACTTACTCTTGTCTCAAGATGACTTACTTAAAGCTTTATTATAAGGAATGTTTCTTCTACCCAGTTTTATGAAATTAGAGTTTGTATACTGTCTATGCCATTAAAAGGCATCAGCAGCCTTTCTGATTATGAGCTTTCTTTACAAATACATAGACTGAGTAACTAAAGCTGGAGTGCCAGAAATTAAGCTACAAGCCATGAGTATCAAATATCAGATCAGTGCTACAAACAACACAAAATCAGAGCTCAAATAGTAGGAATTTCTCCAACACTGTTGAGCTCCACATCAGATGCCCACATCTTCATTACACACGACCAACTCAGACCACACCAAAGCACATTACCACAGATTTCAGTTTTAGATCCAATCCCATACTGTGATTGCTTTGTGTGCTGACATACCATTCTGTGCTTCAATGACAGCAGGCTCCACCTTGTCAAGATCTTCTTTCACGCTCATCTGTTTGTCTGCAATGACCTCCTGCTGTTTGTGCAGCTGCTCCTGAATCTCCTGGCTCATGACCTAGGTGGAAGTTTCACAGACAAACCGCTGCTTGTTAGAAACATAACTTCCTCAAATATTTACTCTACAGGTTCTTGTTACAAACAAGAATATTTACTATGCACAAGAGATATAACAAAGATTTTTACCTTTTTCTTCTCAGCCTCCTGCTGATCTTTCACCATCTTTTTCAACTTGTCATTGGCTGCTGCATTCTTCACTTCCAGTTCCTGACTCTTTATTCTTAGGTCACGCCGCAACTCTTCCACCTGAGATAGATTGTCAGATGGGAGAATTCAGTTTAAACACAGAGATCTATTTTATCACACCAAGCTTTACAAAGAGCAAAGTTTTAAAGATATGTACCTGATCAACTGTTTCCTTGATTTTTCTAAGGCCAACATTCAAATGCATCTGCTGTTCTTCTAATTCACTTCGTTTCTCATTGAATAAGTTGGCATAATGGTTGATGAAATCCAAATAGTGGCGTGGTGTGATTGCCATGGTTCTGCCTCCTCGTTTTGCCAGACGAGCGTTAGCCTTCAGGAAAGAAGGAACTGTTAACTATTCATTGGTTTTAAATCTGTTCAAATGCTAAATACCATACTTTTTAAAAAAACGGTGCGTGATACTGAGGCCTAGAGAACAACACAAGCTAAGCAATATAATACAACATACCTGATGCAGAGTCTGATGAACAAACACACAGCTATTAACAATAGCTTCCCTGTGTGATGGTGGTTGTGGCAGCTTATCATACACAACTGGCATGTAATCGGGCACAACATAATTTGGTTTCTCAAGATCCATTTTGCTTGTGAACTCTTTGCCAACTTGGTACAGTGCCTCAGTTGACCAATCTCCAAACCAGTTCAAAACACATCTAAAATACAAAGCATTGGTGAAGGATTCCCAAAAATACAGTTTTTGTAGTATTTAAAACGTACATTCAAATATACAGCAATTACCTGTTGAAGAGGGCAGGAGAGGTAGCTGCCCTGTCCTTCAGGCCCTCAGAAGACGGATTCATAGTGAACACAACGTGGAGATTGCGAATAACTTGGCTGGTGAACCATTTGTAGAGTTCTTCATGTGAATCTAACATTAAACCTTCCTTCTGTGCTCCTTCTTTACACTGAGTCATGAGGGTGGCATATTCATCTCCTTCAAACAGACCAGGAACCTAATTCAGAAGATAATTTTGTAGTAAATTATAGTTGTAAAAAGGTGCTTAAAGTGTTTACTTTAAATATCCTTACCTCTCCATTGGCTAGGAGAGTGTTCATCCTCTCCAGAAATCCAGAATCCAACACATTTGACTCATCCATTATGAAAGCTATTTTTTCATTTTTACAGCCAGAACGTCTCAAAACTGTTCGAAGGTCTTCATCAAAATCTTCACCTGTGTATTTTCTATGAACCTGGGGAGATTTAACATTTGTTATTAACATTTCCTTTCAGTACAATTTTTTTAGAGGTAAGTATTTATGAAGTACGTTTCAACTGACTTTTTGTCAAGTGAAACTAGCATGCCGACCTTAATTTGATAGACACTCAAACCGTTCATCCAGGCAACAAATCTTGAGAGTGTTGTTTTTCCTGCTCCACTGACTCCAATAAGCAACAAGTGGCCCTGCGGCTGACGGAAGATTCTGAAAAAAGAACATAACCGAGCAGGTTTGGTCAAGTGTTACCAACTTTATTAAGTTCTTTTCTTGAAAATCTAAGCTTCAGGTTAGCACCAGAACCTGAAACACACTTCTCTAGCTAGAATCCTGCTATCTAGAGGCCAGAAGTAGATCATTTATGGACAAGAATGAGATCAAGCTCCTTTCTCAGCCTGTATACAGGCTACTGTGCTTTAGAAAAAGTCTCTTAATATGATGTACATGAACAACGACTGAAGTCTCAACTTACCGGTCAATTCTTAATACATGATCCAAGACTTCATTAAACAGAACAAGTGGTACATCAAGTTCTTCTTCATAAAAGACTTTAAGCCTAGCTTTTACATAGTCTCTTAATTCTTCTTGATCCACTGGAATATAATCCTAGAAGAATCAGTCAATAGAGTATGGAATTTAAGATTAAGGTTATTTTGCTCAGGGATCAATCTTTTACTAGATGAAAGCAGAATTATTACAGTATCTAATATAGCAATCCCTAACAGAAGCTTAAGAATGCTGTATTCATTTAACTCACACAAGGGCATGTCCACAGCTTAAAGTGCCACTGACAACAGCACGTGGTTTAAACAGTTTATCTACTGGACCTATAAGTTTAGCTTGAACTGTCAGTCACCAAAGAGACTTGGAAGAAGCATGACAGACTTGATCTCCCTCACTCCCCCATTCAAATGGCCTTTCTTAAGCATCTGCTATTGGTCACAGAGAAGGGCAGCAGATTAGAATGACTCATGACTTGATGCAGCAATATTTCTCCAGATTGTCCAGCAGCATCTATTCAGATTATGAGAAACAGTCCACCATAAAATTCACACTATCAGAGTTGGTCAAGGGTCATCTCTTATCTAAGAGATTCCGTAAGCAGTAGCTGCCAGCAACTTTTTGAGAAGTTTTATCCTGTTCTAGAGAAACATGTAAAACTGCTTTTATGTGCTATAGTAGATCTTCCCACAGTAAGGATAGCATCTCTGGAGTAACAACTATTAACTCTGTGGTCATTTACTTCAGATAATCATAGCAAGAACTTCTCAGAAATCAGCTTAATAAAATGGAAGACACTAATTATCATGTTAATATAGGCATAAGAGCTACATCAGTTAATAAATAATAGCAAAATAGGTTAGGAGCAATTACCTTGGACAGCCAGTTGCTGTATAAGATAGGTCTGCTCATAGCTTTTTCTTTGTCAATGTTGGGGAAGTGTTTCAGAGCAACCATATCAATGTTCTCATCAGTCCAGCGTCTCTCCTCATCTTCTACAAGTCTGGAAAAAGGAAAAAATACCGTGACTACAAATCCTCTGTAGTGGAAGGTTACAGTCACCCCACGTGGCAGTGCTACCATCAGAATGCTTCTACTCTGCAGTTAATATTCAGAAGAGTGTTAAGCTGAAGTGAAGTAGCCCAGCTACTTTAAGTCAAGCACACTTCAGTTTTAGTTCTAATGAAAGCTAGCAAAGAGTGGGAGAAATTCATACTGCATTATTATTATTTTTTTTAATTACCTGTCCTGGAAGAGACGTAATGCTTCATGGGCCCAAATCCTGATAAGGCCTTCAACCGGTAAGGTTTCTAGTGGTCTTAATGCTTCAAATATACCTCTCACCCATCGAGTCATCTCACGAGGTGAATAGATGTAGTGTGGCTGCGTATCTTGAGTGAATCTCTCCTAAAAACCCAAATGTCTATTAGTTATATATACATATATATATATATATATATATATAACATATATAATAGTTACTTCATCTCAAAATTGTGCCATACTTATACAGGCCTTGAGTTGCCATATATTACTTTGCTAGCCACATTCAGAAGCTTTCACCAGAAATCAAGTAATTAGTTGGGTAGTTGTACATGTATTATACATATGAAAGACAAATAATGCATGTTGAAGTCATTAAGCAAAAAGACTAATCAGAATTTGGGGTTGTAGTCAACAAGTTACCTGAGACATTGTGTAGAATTCCACCATAGCAGCAGTGAGAGGTTCTGCATACGTGCGAAGTGATGGGATCAGCCTGAGCATTGCACGATTGAATGTTCCATATATCTGAGTGAGTGAAGCTGGTCCAGGATAGTCCACATAAACAACAGGAACATGTCGTAAAAATCTGAAAGATTAACATATTTGGTAGTGTGGTAGGTCAGGTTACAGACTACACTGTTTTATTTGTTTTTCTGCCAAGTTAAATAACTGCTTGATAAAAAATTTGCAACAGGAACTGCAGTTGATCAAGGTAGACCCATAGCAATTTGGACCAAAAAGCATCCTGCATTTTAGACAGGTTACTCAAATACATCAACAGGGCCACTGACAGTGAGAACCAACTAGCAGTTACCTTCAAAAGTTAAGAACACAACTTAAGCACCACCAGTATTAAACAAGAATATTAAGAATGGACTCCACAGTCATTGCTTCAGTTATGACGCTGCTATTCTGTAGCTACAAAGAGTTGTTTACCAGATATATTACCTATGTGAGAGAGGTTTTCTTCCAGGATCAGTAGGGGGATTACAAGCACCAACAAACTGAATTCTCTCCAGTTTCACCCATGTTTGATCTGATGTACGGTAGAATCCTCCATGTTCCACCATCTGAAAAAAAAACAAAACAAAACAAAACCAAAATCAGCATATCACTAAGTTTCTCTGAAGATAACTATTATGATACAGGTGACTACAAAGGAAAACAAACCTGCCTAATGAAGGATATGACTCTCTGTGTGCCATACTTATCCATATCTGGCAAGTTGATTTCATCGCAGAACAGCACCAGCCACTTTCCTAACTGCACGGGAGCCAGCACCACTCCATTAGGTGTACGCCTGTACTCACAGTAGTGATCAAAAGTTTTCAAGAGCAGTTCTGGAGTAGTAGCACTAGAAAAGTTGAGTCCAACCACCTTAAAAATAGCAAAGAGAAAATAATTTACATTAGACTACACTACAGCTTAGAAGATTGCTTATTGAGACCCCAAGAAAACAGGTATCCTACAGCTTAGCTTTCTGCAGCAGAAGTACATATACCATCTATAGCTCAAGTTACTGACTATAGCATACTGTACGCTTCCCCCCACAGGTTTTCCATTTACCACGCAGCAACGCTTCCTGCCCAACCTTGTACTTAGAACATCACACCTTTATATCACTGTTTTTCCACCTAAATACTCTTAAGGATGAGAGCTGCTCTTACTAAGTAGAGATATGCTCCTGCATTTATTGATGCTAGATAGGAAGGAATTAACTTTTGGACTAAGGATCTTGATAAATAAACTTAAATTCTACTCACTGTAATTTTTATTCTTTGCTATGTTTACATATGACTAATTAAAACAGAAGCACCACTGAATTCCAGCTAGGAAATCGCTTCAGTACTAAATCAAGACTAATTTAATCTATAAGGAGATTAGTGACTTGTTGCTACTCACACACACACACATGTGACAACACACACTCTTGCATTACCTCCATATCAGGTAGGGCTCTGAGAGCACTGAAGAGGGTCATGGTCTTTCCAGAACCTGGCGGGCCACAGAGTACCAGAGGTTTGTGTTCTGCCAGCCAGGTATACAGCAATGCTTCATGGCGAACGGTATCTAGGGTTGGTACTACAACATCAGGAGCTGCCACTTTGTGTGTCTCAACTTCAATCTGAGGAACCTTGGTTTGCCATGGCACCCACTCACCCGTAATAGACACCTAAGAACACAAAAACGCTATTAGAACTTAGAAGTGTAGTTCAACTTCATTTAAAATATACGAACCACATATGTGAACCACAGAACAGTTTGTGGCATTGGACATGATGTGATTATGGGAAAATGCAGTTTAGACCATTGTTCACTGGAAAGTCAGGAACTGAAAAACTTAAGATAACGTAGCGTTTTGTTCTCCAACTTCACATCCAAAACCTAAAACAAGCTTCTAAGACTACAAAGCAGCAATACTTGCATAAGAGAAGTTTTACCTCATAGTCAATTATAGGTATGTTGGGTGCAGTTGGGAGTGGCACAGTGGTAATTCTTCTGATGTATTCTCCCAGCTCTGCCCTCATTTTCAGACGGCTGTCCCCAGAGAGAGACCAGAGTATTGCATAGACCAAGTACCTCTGCAGGAAGCAGCAAAAGAAGCTGTTATTCATACAGCAATAGAAAAGAACTTCATGTGCAATAAATGAACTCTAGCTACTATTCTGACGCACCAAATACAGAAATCACTCAGCAGCACACTGTCTTTACCTGGATATAACGCTCTAGTTGATCTATCTGCATTGGGAAGTCTGGATGATTGGCATTGTACTGGGCTACGTTGCGGCAAGCTTGATGCAACATGGAGAACAGAGAACCAAGACAGCGCAAACGGGTGAGGTCCATAATATGCTCCAACTTGAAAGCATGTTCAAGTGCTTTGGTTACAAGGCCATTGGACGTGAAATACGGTTGCATTATAGTTGCAGCATCTCTCTGTATCTGTTGGGGGGAAAGACAAGCACTGCTCAAAACATTTGCTTCTCATTTGATTACCAGGAAGTAAGTTTGTTTGAAGCATGAAATGCTTCTAAGCATTTTTTTAAAAAAAAGAAAAAGGATTTAACAAGGAAGTCAGCTTTTCTATGTTAAGCTGGCAGAAATTTGAAGTAAACCGTACTACTCGTGATACCTGCAACATTGGAGATGCTGCTTCTTCTCCTTCATCTTCTTTGCCCTTTCGCCTTCGCTGAGCTTCCTCCTCACCTTCATCCAGAGGAATGCTTCTTAGTCTTGCTAGGAAGTTATTGAATATCATGTCTGTACTGAGGACATCTTCACTGAACCAGACCATGCCACACCTTGATACAGTAGCCAAAGTGGCATATTTCAGATCTTGTACCTCAAACATGATACGCACCTGAAGAACAAGTTTAAAACAGATTTTGAAGTAAAAAAAAAAAGACAAGCAAAAGAACTCCCCTGAAAATGCTAAAAAAATAATCAACCTCATAGCCAGACCTTACTTTAAAAGTCAGCTTGTGCTTAGCCTCTGAAGAACCAACAGCAGCATTAAACTACTGTAGGCAAAATTCATCATTACTGCCCGCTACCCTAAACCTTAATACAGTGAATGCAGTGAATTGGTCTCACAGGGTCAGAATAAGCATAACACAAAATGTTTGATTCCACCAAAGCTCCTAACTCCAGCAGACCTGAGATCAGTATTACCCTGACTATGGTAAGAAACAGGAATGGCAACTGCACAACTCAAGATAAAAGCAGGAAGTTTATATGAAAGCAAGTCATAAAATCACATAAAAAAGTAGCATTACATTTGGTGGAAGGCTGAGACGTTCTCCATTTGGCAGAGTCAGCAGTTTATTATCATCCAGAACAGAGTTCAAATTCTCAACCCATTCAGGGTCTACATCACCATCGAAGATAATCCACTGACGTTTCTGTAATTCACCTCTCACGTTGTCTATGATTCTGTAATTGAAAGAAACATTTTTTGTAGTTTTACAGACAACAGAGAACAAAGACAAAATAAGGCCAGAATACACAGGGCACAGATCTACTCCCCACTTTTCATTTGTGCTACTGAAGACTCACTTTCTCAGGACATGTGTGAACAAGCCATCTGTCCACTCCCTGGTATTTGGATCCAGAGTACCATAGAGGTGATCTTTGCTGATTGCTTTTGGATCAATAATATGAGCAACACCTTCCACACCCTCCAGTCGTTCAAGAGCTTTCAGCAGTACTCTCCAAGCCATGCTCTTTCCGCTTCCAGAAGGACCCACCATCATCAATCCGTGATTTATCTGTGTAATCTGGTACAACTGAAGAACCTGTGACAGAAAAAATGATGCGCAAATGAAGTCTCAACTTCAGTAGTCCCCTGAACCTTCTATTTCTTGCTCAATTAAGGTGAGAAAATTCATAATAAAAAGTAAAACTAAGTCTTACACATACATTAATTATAAGTGCACAATTTTCAATTTCACATTTTACCTTTTCAACCCACATGCCACCAACTTCTTCTCCATCACCATAGGTAAGGTACATTTCCTGACACACTTTCTTAAGCTCCTCTCGCAGGGCTGTCATCTCCCCACGGTGATACTGCACTCCAGGGAATACATCAGAAAGGAGACTGAACAGCAACGGAATGTCTTCTGCAACCAGTTTTGGTACCATAGTTTCACATACACTTTGAATCAGGATCTGCAGAGAGAGTTATGTTTTAGTTAAGGCTTTTTTGCTAAGTTCACTTTGCTGAGGGTGTTCAACAAGGAGCACTTCCCTACAAAGTTCACTGATAAGGCACCAAACCAGCAAGGTCTTGGTAAGAGCAACCATTAATGGAGGAATCTGCCTTGAAACTACATAATGAAGTCCTGTTGATTTCCAGTTTATACAACCATAGTTGCTTACCCTTCCTCAATATGCCTTTGGATATAACTAGAGAACTGAGCAGCAATGAGAACTATGAATGCACTACTCACATAAAAACAGATCTTTTACTATTGTTCGTAGACTCCTAAGTTCAACACTTCTTTCACTTGGTACTTCTAAGCTATCAATTATCACCTCCTCTTAGTAATGTAACTTTCCTTGCATGGCATTAATTGCCAAATGCTGCAGGGTGTTTGCTTTGCTTACTGTGCATACTGTACTTTGTCACAGAAGATAAGAGTTCACACACACATTACCTCTTGTTCTGGTAAGTTCTCAGCGATTTCTCCTTCATCAACAACTTCACCACGCTCTTCTTTCTCCCGCTTTATCTTCTGAATCCTCTCCCTCTTCACATTACCTGCACT
>JANHGO010001253.1:0-35262 GCA_024606505.1 Aquila spilogaster | reverse complement strand
TGAAAAGTCTGAGAAAGCCATTCTGTGATATAATGGAGCCAAAATTTGATTTTGCAATGAAATTCAATGCACTGGAATTGGATGATAGTGATATATCACTTTTTGTCGCTGCCATCATTTGCTGCGGAGGTAAGCGCTACGTATTTGTTCTTCAAGGCAGTACATTTTAAAATGGGGGGGAGGGGGGGGGTGCTGATTATATTTTTAAAAGTGGAATGCAAAGAGCGTTGGTGTGTTTTTATTTGAGGTTTGGGGGATTATTACTTCTTTACGTTTGAGGAACCAGTATTTGCATTTACAAAATGCACAGAAAAGCAGTTTGTAATGAAATTGGAGACAGATGCAGACTGCAGCTTTGCTCACCTTTGACTTGCCGACTGGATCACGTAATGAGTTCTGCACAAATGCACAGTGCTGTTGATGTACGTCCTGTCTTCTGATTTTAACATTGCAACTTATTTTCAAAACTCCGTTTACTTAGCTAATTCCAAAGATTAGTTTATGGCATTTGAAAAATAATTTCGTAGTACCTGGGAATGTGGCTTTGTTTTTTTATGCTCATTGTTTGTGAGCGAAAGAACACAAATGTTCTCCATTCTTTCCTCCAGAAAGGACATTCATATTTAAGGTTAAATTCAAAACTATTCATAAGCATTTTGAGAAAGGGAAATAAGAAGATCAAGACAGTTCCAACAGCATGGTTGCCTGCTTTTTTTTTATATGCTGCCAAACTCATTCATTTCACTGCTTGTGGTGGCATCCTGAACAATTACAAGAAGAGAAGGTCTGTAGACTTTCACGTGCTTGAAGTGCTAGCTTAGACAGTAAGTTCCCATCAAATCTTGAATTACTATTTCCATATTGATAAAGTTTGAGTTTTCAAAAGTCAAGAGAGTTCTTTGCAGGCAAAATGGTATTTTTCTCTTTTCTTCTCCTTGGAAATAGCTAAAGTTTGCAAGAAACAAATTTAGCTTCCGACCCCATAGTTCTCACAGAGAAGTTTGATCCAGAGAGTTAAAGTATGGGATTGTTAGTAGCTGCAAATGGGATCCTGTGCTGGAAAGTGTGAAACATCCCTAATAGGTACTTCTCTACATCCTGTCAATAACTTATGCTATGGCGATATGTATGGGAGCCAAGGGTGAAAGACAGATATTTTATATCTTGATTATAGCTCCCAAACTTGAAGAAGTCTCTAGAAATAACCATGTGTTTTTTAACCCTTGTCCTTACTGTTTGAATTCTGTTATCATGACATGCAGAATATAGAACTGGCTTCCTAGGCTGAATGCTTCTTTTAGTTTTGTGAGTGGGAGGGGTGGGGTTTTTTGTTTTTTTTTTATGTTGTTTTGTTTCTTTCCTGTAGTAGCACAGGTTGTATTTAGTACTGTGAACTCTCTCCTCAAATAACTGTGGGCATTGAGAACACTTTGACCTGAGGGCTACGACTACATTTTTTTTTAATTAAAGACTTACTTTAAGCCTGTCACAAAACCTGTTGAAGTTGATGAGATTATTCTCATTGCCCTGAAGTGCACGGTGTCAGTTTACACTAGTCTACAATACAGAGTCTATAAAGTAGCCTACAATAAAGAATATTTCGAAAATTTTGACATGTATTCTTCTGTTTTGAGAATAGATCGCCCTGGTCTTGTAAATGTAGGACACATTGAAAAAATACAGGAGAGCATTGTGCACGTACTGAAACTGCACTTGCAAACCAACCATCCCGATGATATCTTCCTCTTCCCGAAACTTCTCCAAAAAATGGCTGACCTCCGACAACTTGTCACAGAGCACGCCCAACTTGTTCAGATAATCAAGAAGACTGAATCTGACGCACATTTACACCCTTTACTGCAGGAAATCTACAGGGACATGTATTAAGGATTTTTAGTATTTTTTTCCACAATATTTAAAGACAACAGCAATATTAATAATAGATGGGAGCAAAATCACTTGCACAGCTATCAGCTGTTCACTCAGTTCGGAGCGTGAAAAATTTTGGAGCTACTTAACTGGAGTGCTACAGTTCTTTTGGTTTGAGTTCTTCTGTCTTCTTTTGAATGAGTTCTGCAGAAAAACACTGATCGTAATGCTCATGAAGCGCCTTAAAGCAGTTCTTTTATTTGGAAATCTGAAGATTGGTAAAGAATATGTATTTGTATAATAAATCAGAATGTTAAGTAACAGAAATGAAAAAAAAATGCATTTCCTCTTGGCTTAGTCATTTTAGAGTTACAGTAACAAATTCAGCAAATTCTCTCCAGCGACGTGCACCGTCATAAAGATTACGCATTCTTGGCTAATGGTAATTACTGAGAAACGACTCATATTTTTTTGTTAGAAGCAATCGGTCTGGGTTTATTGAATGATTGGATATTATTGTACATACACATATAAAACATTTGAAAGACCTTTTTGTGCCATTGCTTGAAATCCCTGAAGCACAGTACAGCTTCACACAGCATGGCATTGGTATACTTCAGGATTAGCGCGCTGAAAAGACAATACTTAGAAGAAATGAAATAAAATCCTAAGTGTTATCTAAGATACAGCAGATATTATCCATTCAGGTGTGCCTTGGAGAGTAAAAGTGCTCAGTCAGGGAACCGTTGTTTGGAAAGGAAATATAAGGATCTCCCTGAGGAAAAATGTGTCTGACTATGTGTAGCTTGGAGAACTTGCAACAGCTCAAGATGCAGTTTTGACGTAAGAATACAACTTTGAATTAGCCAGACTTCTGGACAGACAGAAAAAATCTGATCCTAGTCCAGAAAAAAAAAAAAAAAAAGAAAAAAAAAGGAATTTCAACTGTACAGTATTTTAGCGCAGTGATGGTTTACTCTGAAGAAATGATTACATAGGAAAGGTACCTTCCTTCCTGCCCTGTGTTTTGGCAGTATGGAGTTAATTGAACTTGTTTACTTTTCTTATGAGTACACCTTTTTGTTTTTTTTCAATTACCCACTCAGATATACTTCTAATCTCTCATAGACCTTGCCTATAGAAGTAATAGCTGGATTGTTTTACCAAATTTTGTCTTTGTCATTAAAACCATAGTGGATAAAGTGACAATATCACCAAGAAAATGGAGTTTGTCAACTGTGTAATGTTATGAAAGAGAGCACAACTGGGAGTAAGTTTATCATGTACCTGAGGGTTTTACAATAGTACTTACTCTTGATGCAAAATAAGCTACAAGGGAACTGCTTGCCTATGGCATTTTGCAGGGTCCCTTATTGAGATTGATGCACAAAATGTGAAAGCAAGTGCTAGTTGCATGCAAGGCACTGTGCTAGTTCTTTTTCTTGACATTTTTTAATCTGCTGATTTCAGTTTGCCATTTCCATATTTTACTATCTGTTTCATAAGAAAGGTTTCAGGTGCCAGTCTGAACATTTTCACAGCAGTTAGGCTTTCAGTGCCACAGGATGACACATTCTCCTTCTTTTATTGTAGCTTGCTTGGAAATGTTAGAATCTTAAACATCCTCTGAATGAATTAAGATGGATGAAGTGAGAACATCATGTATTGATTCTTATTTAGTTACATATGTTTTTCACAGGCCTGCTGGCATGGCTAGGCACTGAATAAATTACTGGTTTAACAGCAATTTGGTATTTATCCAGATGATGGCCTTTACCAGAAGTTTTAGCGTGAAATACTAAAGCACCGGCTTCAAATCTGGTGACTATCTATGGCAAGATAGAAGAATTAGATACTTACACATAAAACTCCCTCCTTTGCCTTCCCTGTTGGTTACCTTCTTCTCCCCACAGCTGGGGTGAATGAGCATTATGTTACAGCTCCTTCAAACACTTCAGTAAGAGGAGATTGTTGGTCTTACCAGGAAACAGTGGATGAGAAAAATGGGTTGTCTTCTGTGTCTTGCAACAGTACATAGTATGCCCTCAGAAATAATAAGATTTTGTCAGTGATGCTGCTTGGTTCTTCAAGTCAGCCTTGTCTCTCTATGAAACAGTGGGTTTTGGGCTTAAGATAGTCAGGACTGAGATATTTGATAAGCAATATTGCTTACTCAAGGAAGTTGTCAAAATCTCACGATGGCACGTTAGGGATCTGTACACGCTGCATCCATCCATAGGAAGTGTTCAGTGCTCAGCACTGTGCAGCTGATGGCAGTGGAAGTTCTAAAGCTGAAGACCCTTAACAGCCAATTGGCTTAAGTTTATCTTCTGAAGAAGTGTAAGCTGCATTTTCCCCCAAAGTGCAGTCACGTGCAAAATGCAAATTTGAAAGCTCTGTTCCGTTCTTTGCATGTACTGAAGTTTCTCAGAAGGGAAAAAGGAAACAAAATCACTGTGGAGAAACTGTATTTTCCCTCCTATTGTTTCCAAAAGTGGCCAATGCACTTTACTGAAACTGAAACGTTTCATCATATGTACATACATTTGGCAAAATTATGAAGAATTTTAAACAGCACTGTATCTATATTAGAAGCTTCTTTGTAACAGGATCCCGTTACAAGCATTAGGAAAGTGTGTTATTTGCATTTGTTCCTATCTCAGGATCTGGTTTTTTAAATAACAAAAGAAAATGCAAGCATTTTTTGAGTGATCCCTTTGGACACCAGCATTTGATTTCTATTCTAAATTAAACTGCAGACTTTTAAATGTATGGAAAGAACACATCTGTGAGTTACAGAAATATGAACAAGATGTTAACGTGGCCGAGAATTCTGGATAAATTCCACTGTCTGCAGGTTTGCACTGCGCATGTACCCACAGACTCCTTCTGTGGAGATATTCAAGACTCACCTGGAGGCTTTTCTGTGCAACCTGCTGTAGGGAGCCTGCAGGGGGCTGGACTCGATGAACTCCAGGTCTCTTCCAACCCCTGTGATTCTTCGATTCTGCGTGATTTGCAAAGAATGAAACAGAGCAGACAGTTCACTTGCATAGGTGTGCAAAAGGTAGTTCTTAATTTAAACCTTACGCTTCTAAAAAGTTACATCAGAGACTTGCGTGCACGACTAAAATAGGTGTTTGCCAATTAGATGTCAAAATTACTCAATTTATATTCATTTTCAAGAAGTTTGGAGTCTGACAAGTTTTAGGTACAGTACTGAGGATCCTTCAGCATCTCCACATTGTAGAGATCATTCAATATTTTAAAATATTCAATCTATGGAGTGAAATAAAGTTATCAGACTTCAGGATAAAGATTTACTGAACGCTTACTAGCTTGTTCTGTATAGTTTTGATCCGATTCTTATCTCCGCTAGCTTATTTTTATGTCATAGCATTGAAGGACCCTGGTTAGGGACCAGGTACCCGTTAAGAGCTTACAACCAGAGACAACAGGTGGATAGCGATCCTAAGGAACAATGATAAAATTCAGGATTTCAACAAACTTACGACTCATTCACTTTGGAGGGTTTGTTTCTTTGTTTTTGATTTATTGGTACGCCATAGCAGGGAAAAGAGAAAAGAAATAAGGTTTTGCTTCAAACAATTAAGAGTACTCATTTTCAAACTCTGTAATATAATGGTTAAAGGTGTACTGTTTTCAGTTGAATAGTGCACAGCTGTCTTAAAACAAAACGAAAATGTTGCATTGTACCTTATAAATTTCAGAAATCTACTTTTATTTCAAACACAAATTGACTGTCAATAGATAGGGATGATCTCCACTTACAGAAATCGAATCTTTCTTGGCATTTAAAGAAGTGTTCTTCTTTGTCATTTCCATGTGCCTTTGTGCTTTGGTTCTAGCCAGCTGCTAGAAAGCTGAAGTGTTGCCAAAGAGCATATTTTAGCTTTATTTCTGGCCTGCACAGATTTAGGAAATACCAGCAGTTGCACTAAGTCCGTTCTCATGAGAGAGCTAGCACAAGTTTGCAAATCAAAGAGCTTATAATAAGCATCTAAACATTTGTTTGTTTATTCAAACTGCTAAAGCTTGGGAGATTTATTCATCACGGGAGCTGGGTCACGCTCTAGTAAATTGAAATTTCCTCCTTATCTCTAATGGAAAGCCTGGACAACTTGCGCGTCGTGTCAGACAAAGAAATTGGAGATTGCGCTGTAGCTGCTTCTACTGTGTCTAAAGAGGAACAATTTCAGCTCTGTCTCTCCTTAAAAGCAACCGTGTTACTTAGTTGAAAATCTGCAACTGCCTTTAACAAATGCATTTGCAGCTGTTGGGTTATTACTTAAGCGTAAGTTCTTATAAATAATGGACCTTCACTGAAAACCCTAATCCCTTAGTAAGTGTCGAAATGTAAGGTATAGTATGCTATCTGGTACTTGCTTATGTTTCAAGTGCTTTCTTGATAATAAGTTGCATATATATTTTTTTAATCTAGAGTTAATGAGCTCTGCTGTCCTCTTACTAGAGATTTAAATTATATGTGGGTTTGGTCTGAGAGTATTGATCATATGTACTATGGAATTTTTTAATTTAATGTAATACCATTTCTTCACGTTTCGATTTGTAAAATATCAGAATATAATTACAAGGTATAAACTTTCACTAAATTATATTACAGAGGTGCTTTAAGAAAAAAAAAGTAAATTATTTAATTTAAATTCTTGTTTCATACTTTGTCTTGTGAAGCCTTTTGTACAGTGAGGAAAGATTCACTCTTCTGGGTAAGGGCGGTGGGCCTTATGTTAAAGACAGGCATCTATTTATTCCTGCGTGGGCTTCATTCCTGTCACTAATTCTGCAACTTGTCAATGTTTGGCATTGACAGTTGTCACCAAATTTAAAACTGTGCTTTCACATAGAACATAGACTTCCTTAAAGTAAGTCCAGGTGAGCATGAAATGTAGCCCACAGCTGCTGCTTTTCTGAATTCCTTAGGCAGCGATGGGAAAAAAAAAACACATTAAAAGGTACCACCAGATATGTCACTTTACACTGTAAATATGTCATATAAATGCATTGTTAACTAAACCCATCCTAGGGCAAGGGCATTCCTCGTCTGTTTCCCCTAACGTGCTTATAGTTTTTTAAAACTTCTTCACTTCTGAAGCCTTTCTTTCCCCTTAATCTTCTTGACTGATTGCATCAGTGTTATCTGTAACATCAGATAACATCGTTTCAAAGCAGAATTTCTACTGCAAGGACCTCAATTTCAGCTGAGCTGCCTCTGCCCAGGGGATAGGCTACAGGCACAAAAGCGTTCAGTCTCCTTACAGGCTGGGCCTTAAGTATGGACTGGACTGCAAGAGCAGACATAAGGTACTTAAAAGCCATTTTAAGTATTTTGGTATGTTTTCTCAGGTTGGATTTGCATGAACAGTAATTGCTACTATGGGAAGGAAAAAAAAAAAACAAAAAAAGCAAAGGAAAAAAGCAGCATGACCAATGCAAAAACTTTTATGGCATTCTTTACCCCTGAAAGACAACAAAATGGTGGCGAAAAGTATTAGCCAACCAAAATACTGGCGCACTCTCCTGCTGCGTAGGGGTGCAGTATAAACGCTGAAAATCTCCTTTGTGACGTGCAATGGGAATCGTAAGATTAGCAGAACTGCTGGGTGACTCATGTGCAAGTAGGCACACATAGAGCCATTCACATCCGGGTTCCTCCGCTGTAGGAGTTGCCTTCATGGAGACACAGTGCCTTTGCCCCATCTGTCCTGCAGCGCTCTTTGGAGCTGCTGGGCATGAGCAGGCGCTCACCACTAGATCCGCTCAGCAGCTGTGCTGTTATGTCTGCTGACACGTCACACAGAATGCAAAGAGGCTGCTTCCAATGGAATCCTTCACCCCACTCCCTGCAGGGACAGCTCCTGTGGGGTGGCTGGGAGTGGGAGGCCGTGGCTCGCTCTCAGTGGCCACAAATATTTTGCTTTGGTTTCAGAAGTGGAAGAACATTTATGGCTTCCTCAGTAACAGCAAAGCTAATCTAAGTTTGAATAGTGCAGATCTTAAAAAGAGCGCCCCTGTTGCTGTTTGACAACATCTGTGGTATCAGCTTCTCAAATGAGCTGCATTTCATATTGCTCCTGATATTTCACAACTATACAATCACTCTGATTTTCTTTAGGAATGTAACGATTTCATTACATCGCTATGTTAAAACCCTTTATTGTGTCTTAAAATGTCTGTTATCTGATACGACAGAAAAAAAGCACATTTTACTTAGGGCTGGCAAATCCTCATCAGTAAAGCTAACGAGTGTTTAATTATATCAAGATAATGACGATGAAGAAGAAAAAGAAAACCAAACAAATCATTGTTTCCAGTCACCTTCTTTGTTTTTATAGGAGTTTTGGGGTGTGTTTTATTGCAAAGAGCAGACATTTCTTGAAGGGAGTAGTCAAACCCGATTCCCATGCAGTGTGCTTCCCATTGAAATCCCACTCTGTGCCGCGGGGTTCCTGAGGGTCCTTCTGTCAGAGCAAATGCAGATGGGATTTCCAGGAAAGAATGGCAGCCCTGGGCTCACAGGGATTTATAGGAAAGAGAAAGTCACTTGCACATGTGAATGTAAAAACTACACATAATAATAATAATTACATATACATAATGTGATGATGGCTTCCCAGATGTTACGGGCCTACCAAGCTAGAATGAAAAAAACTTGGAACTTTTTTACATTGTTTTTTCTTTCCTTCTCCTTTAAAAAAGAAATGGTTGGATTCACTGTGTGTATAGAGACTGGTAGAAACCTCTGTGCTTTAAAAAGGAAAAGAGAAGTTATCCTGCGAGACTGAATGTAAACACAGTTAATTTGCAATACGTTTTTGCCTTAATGGTTTTAAAAGAAAGAAATAAAGTATTTTTAAAATGAACCCAATGACTTGTGCTGATCTTTCATTTCCAGGAAAATAATTCACGGTAGTGTTGTGGTTTTGAGACAAACAGAGCTGTTACGCTCTGCTGGTGGCCTCTTGCACTTTATCCAAAGCAGCTGCCACATCTTAACTGAATCCCTTCCAATGGCCATACACACATCAATAACTTTTAAGTACATTACGATAGTTCTGCTCTGACCTCTTGTACAATTCTTGTCCTCACCTGGCAGCTTCTGTCAATGTGTGCAGGGCGGGTGGTGGTGGTGTGCCTGGACACGGTGGCAGCCATCACTCCTGAGACAGCACCAGTGGCAGGAGTGCTCTTCTAGTCAATCAACAATTCAAATGAATTTGCCTTAATTTGATATCCAGGGCCCTGCTTCAGAAAACACTCAGCTGCTTAACTTCACACCAGGGATGCTACTTCTAGTAGTGACCAAGAGTGGATAAAGTGAGCTTTGGTAGGAATGGCTGCATTTATGGGGGGGGGGTTGGCAACAAACGTCTGTTTTTAAAAAGTATTGCATATGCTTATTATATAATATGTGAGTATTACAGGGTTTTTTTAAAGACAGAATAATATTTGAAGTATCTCAAATGTGCGGATGCTTGTAGATGAACTGCTAGGGATGTGTGTGTAACATAATTACGCATCATTTCCTTTGCAAACCCAGGGATTTAATGAAGTGGTAAAACAGTGCTGAAGGAAAATTACAACAGGGAGTAAAGAAACTTTTGGGTTTTTTTCATCATCTGTGTGCTGGAGGATTGAGGGCCTCATTTTCAGCAGCAGAAAGTACCTGGAGAACCCCCGATAAAACCCAACTGTAAAGGCTCTGTGTATCCTGAAAGGACTCCCGGCTGCTAAGCTGTGGTAAGCTTAGGTGTGATGACAGCATTTGGTGTGTAAAATCACATACATACCAAAACATCGTGCGTGATAACATAATGCCCACGTTCCGTAGGAAATATTAGAATGCAGAATATGCAAGTAGTAACAGTCAGACACAGATAATAACAATTCTTCATCATTACAGGAGATCCATAATCACACATAGGCTAGCTTTCCTTTCCTAGCACAAGGACCACAGATGACAGAACATAGCAGACAAATCTGGGCCAGTGCACCATTTTGTTGTATTTGCTGGAAGTAAGCTTTTCTTGACCCAAAACGTGTGTAACCAGAGAGCTGTGAAGCAGAGGAATCCTTAACTTAGCTTTTCCTGTAGTACTCTAGTTAAATATATGAGGTGTACTGGGCCAAATCAAAGACGGTAATTTCAGGCTTTTAATACTGAGTCTCCTCTCCCTCCAGCTGAACTTAAGGAGTACTTAAAGGTGGTGTCACTTATGACAGCTTTGAATGATTTCTACAAGGGCTGCTCCTCCTTAATTATGTTGGCCCACGATGTCAAGGGTGGATGTTGGTGGTATAGCAGTAGGGGTTGAACCTTCCCACCAGTATTCCATTACATTTTGTTGCTGTGTGACAGATGGTAGCAGAGGGGCAGTCTGACAAAATGGCATCTGACATGGAAGTGCATCTGAAGCAAAGGTGTCTCAATGGATTCCTCCATGTGGAAAAAATGGCACCCAATGCCATTCCTTGACACTTGGTGAATGTTTATGGAGACCAAGCAGTGGATGTGAGCACCGTGAGGCTTCGGGTGGTGCATTTCAGCAGTGGTGACAGTGATGCGAAAGACATGTCATGTTCTGGACAGCCATGCAGATTTTTACTGGCACAGCATGCAGGCTCTTGTTCATCACTGGCAAAAATGCACAGCTAATAATGATTACTATTACGAAAAACAGTGTTCTGTAGCTGCAAATTTTCTCTGTGAAACAGTGTTACTGTGCTCTCTGTATCCATTGTAGTTTCCATGAAAATAAGTAACAGTCATTACTTCCAGAGCAACCTATGTATATTGGGATGGCAAAGATAACAATTACGAACAAAAGACTTAACTGTACTTTTCTTGAAGGGCACAGAGTAGGTTGAATTAGAGGAAAAATAGCTCCGAGAGCAGAGGTCCTTCCCAGTACCATGTGGGTGCACCTCCCAGGCCTCTGGTATCTTACAGCCCAAAGGCACATTTTCATTTAGAAGCGAACTGCACTCGCCAGGCTTTTAAAACCTACTTTCAGGCTAAGAGTTAACATACAACCTGTTACAAACATTGTGAAATAAAGAAAATAAAAACTTAGATAATGTTTTAGAAAGACATTTGCCTGTGTAAACATACCATACGATCTCGTGTTAAGTAAGGAGGGGGAGGGGGAGAAGCTGTGTGTAACATGAAACTGAAATTTAACACCACTAATTTTAAGCAAGCTGTACATTACTTTCTTTGAAAGAGTAACCTCTTATTATTGCAGAAAGGAATCTGAAATGTTAAGTTCTAACAAGTATCTTTTTTAAGCAATTAAAGAGGTCTATGCATTTCATGCCCAAGAGCAACTAGAGCTTGAAAAAGGTTGTAATATATCCATTATTGCTCCTCTAGTAACTGCAAGAAACTCCAGTCTCCAACAGGGGAAACCAACACGTGAGGTCCAGTAAAAACAGAATGAAAGATTCCAGGACATTAGAAAGTCTTAAATATCTTAAAACTCATTAAATTTATGTTGATTTCTTTTAATAGATACATGGTTGATTCTCCTAAAAGGACTACGTAAGTATAAAACAAATGATAAAGCTGAAAGAGTAGAAAGAAGGAGAGATGTTAACCAAGGCATTGATATTGGTTCTGAACCAGTGACCAAAAAAACTTGAATAAATAACATGATGTGGTGATTACAGAACATTCTGGATGTATCCTCAAGGTGTGTGACTAATTGATTATATTAGCATATAAATCTTCCTTGTAATTAAGACAAAGTCAACACAGATATTCATGAAGCCAATATTTAGACTAAAGAAATTGCTTTTTCTCCTAGCAATTTTTTATGCTTTATTTTTTTGACTAAAACTATGTTCAATTGCCCGCTTCAGAAAATAACTGAGTTTAGCAGCTGAATTTCCCTGTTTCCAAATTAAACTAGACATAGTAACGTCTTCTATTACTGTGAAGAGATGGACTGGAAGACTGAGTGCAAAGTGACTGCAGATTTGTATCCTTTTTTAAATTATTGTTTAAAAAAATTTAAATGTTGCTATTATAAAAACACATACTTCCAGAAGTTGTAGTTCTGTGATAATATTGACATTAGAATCTTGAATTTAGATATTTCTGTGGCTATCTACATCATTTTGTCCTATTCTGGACTTGAAAATAAAACTTTGAGTTCCTTCCGCACTGTAATCTTACCATGCTAACAATGGCAGGTTAACAGCTGGAATTTACTGACTTTCTTGGACGTATAGGGAAGATAAATCTCTCAGACTTTTCATAACACTGTAGGAGCATCAAGAACAATTAAAATAGCAAATGGGAAACTTGGATATAGTTCCTATGCTTTAACACTGTTTAGTTTTTTTACTACATGCATTTGACAAGGTGACAAACAGGCCTGTCTTCTTTCTTTCTGCATTTTCAGCACCTTAAGGCCATTCTGCTGGTGCTGCAACTGCTGCACGATGATGCTTGAAGCCAAGCCAGTTGTAGGGAAACGTGTCGCTGCCTTCTGTAGCAGTGAGCTAATGAAGGTCACTCCTTTAAAAGGAGCAACATGAAAGTCTTAAAAAGGATCGAGGAGGAACCTCAGCCAAAGAACTGTCTCTCTTTCCTGGTCTTTCAGTAGTTATGTTCTTGAATTCATTTTTTTTTCCTAGTGGAGCATTTTGACTGGGGCTTCCTTTTATCCATATCTTCTTGTATTTCCAAAGGAAAAGCTTGTAGGTTTTCATTCACACAGGGGATGCAGAACCTTTTGGTGTAGAACAGACTACATTCCTGTAAAGAAAATAGTATTAGCTGGATACACAAAATGGAACTGCTTAAGTTCCAGTCTCATTAAACCACGTCTATATTTAGAATCTTTATTCTGAATTAAATTATTCTTCTAGGTTAAAATACTCCAGCAATTTCGCCTCTTCTATTCAGTAATTCTAACACCTGATTTGAGGTAACTGAGTGAAAAATAAAAACTGGACTGTAACAAAAGCCAACCAAATAAACAATTATGTTGCTTATTTTCAAGAATTGACCTTCATCAGCTCAACTCTACAGAAAACAGTTACTAATTTCCTTGCAATTGGCTTTTTCCTTCAAGGATCATTCATGGTTCTCCTGGTGAACTAAATTCTGAACAGGATATAATGGATAAGCCGAGCTGCTGTTGTTGATGGATTATTCCTGGAGAGTTAAACATGAATGAAGACATCAGACAGATCAGAACATCATTCTGGGAGTAACAGATTCTGTGGGTTTCACCTAAGGTGCAAATTTTTCCTCTAACGCTAAACCTTCATTTATCTTGCCAAGATTTCTCCCTACTGGGAAGATCTTTCAGCTTCCTGAACTGGCATTTGCAATTTGAAGTCTCAGAAAGCTCTTCCTCACCAATTTCCATGAAACAGTGAAAGGGCAAACGCAAGCACAAAGAACGTAGGCCAGGAACAGTAAGCTCTGAGACTTTAGTTGCGTATTTTTCCTAACTACCAGAAAACTTAATCGTCTTTGTAATTTGCATGTCTGCGTAGCACTAGGAGAATACTTAAAGTATATTATAGGAATATTGTAGAGGTGTCCAACAATCAGAATGGCTAACTGAATTTAACTCAGCAAAAGCAATTTAACTGAGATTTCATCTTTTAACCAAGATTTCATCCATTAACTGCCTTTACCTTGAATAAATGTACTCGCTGATTAAAAACCAAAAACATACATCGTACTAAAGGTTGAGCAGATGTCCCTTGACCAAATTATTGAAGGCAAAGTATTAAAACCTGTTGCGTACAAAGATGCAAAAAAGCCCTGCCCTTGAAATGGAATGGCTCTGTGAACTGACATAGTTAACATCTGATTTAGTTAAAGAGTGTTACGGACCCCATATTTATTTTCCACACAGTTATCTCTAACCAGATGCTATAATTATTGAATAGGAAGAAGGAAAATTTCTGGAATATTTTAATCTATTTGCAGTGCAGAGTTCAGACAACCGGAGGAGAAGCTTATTGAAGTGTTACTCTTTTGCCTTGCAGCAAGACTGAAGTTCACGCTTCTCCTGGAGTGCTGATCACTAAATTCCAAACAGGATTTAATAAGTAAGCTAGAGCGGTGTTACTGATGGATTATTCTTGGGGATTTAAGCATGAATAAAGACATCAGTTCAGATGGATCGAGACATCTTTCTGGGAGCAGTAGATTTCATGGGTTTTACCTAAATAGCAAAGTTTTCCTCTTGCCATGATCGTTTGTGGCTGGCCTTTCTCTAAGAACTTGGTTTGGATACTTCTGCATTTCTGTTCTCACTTTTGTTTCCCTTGTCACTCACTGTTTGCATTTCAGCAGTAGGTACCACTTGATTGTATCAAAATCACAGTCACCTTGCCTCTGTGTGACAACTTTTCTTCATCTATTGTCCTGTTCTGCACCAGTTGTCAGGCTTCTGTACATTCAGAGCTCTGTGAGGCCTTGCCCTCTGAAAAGCCCCCTGCATGGTCTCCGCAACCTATTGTTTTTTGTCCTTTGATATCCTTAATACATTAAGCTGCCAGTTAAAAAGGGAAGATTAGAGTTGAAGTTGGCCCTACTTGTTTCTTGTATTACAATATGGCACACAGCCCCCCAGGCGCTCAGGTTAACTTCATGGCTCCATAGGGATGGCCACTACACCCCAGGATACTGCTCAGCAGTGGCAAAGGCGGAAGAGGCTTTTGCTCCACTCTGCAGATGGGCAACTTAGACATTAAGACCAAGCTCCTTACAGATACACAGGCACTCAGCTTTCATTCTTTTAGCTGAAATGAGTTGCCAGCTTCTGCTGATTTCCACCTATGGGTCTTATGCACAATCCTGACTATGAACCATGCACATCTGGATTCCAGGTACATACACCTTTAGCCCTCAGACTCCTCTCTCAGTCATGGGATAATTTAGCCTACCTGCTATGAATTACATTTATTATGTATATCCAAGCCCTTCTTTGATCACTGTCCTGACAGGGCTCCGTCCTTAACTGGACGATTCATTAAGTTCTTTAGTATGTTTTACCACTTCCACAACCAAGTCAGGAGGGGGCATTTTCATTCAGTTCAGGCAATACTGAGCTGTCAAAGCTGACTGACAGAGTTTATTTCTCTTCTCACGTGGATCGTGTCAGAAAGTAATATATACAGCGGTATTATTTTTAGCACACTTATAAAGGAAGCCTTACGTAAAGGAAAGGTTCTGCCTAACCTTCTTCAGGACTGACCTTGCATAACTGAAAGTTGAGTGGAAAGCAGTTGTAGCATTACGTTTATCACTTAACACCTACAAACATGTCCAGGGTCATTGTTTACTCAGCTTCTGCTATAGTGAGCAATAACGGATGAAGACTACTCCCTTTCTTCATTTTTTCTTTAAAAGTCGCTTCTTTTAAGTGTTTAAAACCTATGTTTAGTAAGTGTTGCAATAAAAGGAAATACCTGTTTTAAATGATTAACCTGGTCACATTACATCATTTCCTCTCCCTTTTAATGAAAGAGAAACAGGAAAAAGGCACTCAGTCTTTCTAAAGACTTTAACAAATATTTTTATGATTCTACTTTTTACAGTGGTTTTTGTGTTTTTTGGTTGTTTTTTTTTTTGGGTCACGTTTTAAGACAATTGTTAGAATTATTTCCAGTTGTACCAAAGGTACTTATCAATACAATGTGCTAAAGATTGATTCAGTAGGGTGAGGTACAAGGCAAGTTGACTGTAAATTAACTCAGTGAGACTTTAGAGACTATCTGAAGATGTGAGTTTATGAACATCATACAGAACATAAATCTTCACTTTCCCTGGCACAGCAGCTATAAAGACCCTTCAGCTAGCATGGGGTGTCTCAAGAAAAGTCTAAAATCCGATCTTTAGATAAAATGCTAGCAAATTAAAACCAATCCCTTTGCCAAACCTAAGGTCAGAGAAGTCTTATTTTTACTACATATTAGTCTGGTACTATACCTTGAATTAATAGAGAAATGTTAGCAACCTGTCACTGAAAGCTTTCATATTGGTGCTGCCTCTTTGCAAACGAGGACCAAGAAAACATGATTTTCTTACTTTCAATTCCTATGTTATAACACCATGGAAACAGCATAAGGCTCAGTTGATGTACTTGGGTCAAGCAATAGCAGGAACCAGAAACAAGTCACAGAGATATCATCAGAACTTTGTCTCTCTCTATTGCCTTGGATAAGTTTTTACCTCTCTACACTCTAATCTTCCCTACATGAAAGAGGAATAGTATGTGTTTACCTACTTTGGTGTAGGTGTTTAAAGCATTAATTATCATTTCTGCATATCTCTTTCAATGTTACCTAAGCAGCATTGCTAAATAGATTTGGAAACCATAGTTGTATGCATGATTCACTATCTGGCCTGGCCAGTTTGGTAAGGAATTTATTTTCAATAATTTATGACTATGGTTTTGCGTTGAGTGATACCATTAGGGGAATCCTGAAGACTCAGATAACAAAAAGTAAATACCTGACATATTTACACAACAGCCACAATAGGCAGGAATGCAAAAAGTTTTAAAAGAAGCTTTTGCTAGCTCACTGCTAATGTCCTCTATACTGCCATGCTCTAGGTTAACTGAAACTGTTAATAAATCTTTTAAAAGAAAAAACACATCTGCATTCAGAAGTGGCAGACTGCATGGAAGGATAGTGAGAGGCTGAACCTCAATATTTCTGATAGATTTAATTGCCAGACTTGAAAATATCTGTTGAATCCTTCATAAAATCAACACACTTTATTTGTGAATGCAAATAGCAAAATGAGCTCAAGTTTGCCCAAAGTGTGCCTGAGTTACTAATCCTGCTCCATAATGTAGGAGGGGTAAACCTGACTTGTTAGGGCAAGAATCAAGCTCATTACCCATAACTATTTGATCTGCACTTGCCTATATGCTTGCTATTACTTTGGCTGTGCGTGTGTGAGGCAACCACCAGCCCAGACAGGGACATTCAGCTGTCACAAGGAAGACCTTGCTCATGTGTCAGCTTCACCTCCACACCATGTACATACACACAAATGCCTTAAGCTACTTGGCTCTGGAAACTTGAGTTCAGCACACGGGCTTCATCTGATTCCCACAGGAATCCTTGGGTAGTTCCAGAAAGAAAGACAAATCTCAGTTGCAAACTCTAATGTGATCTTTTTGTGATTTTCTTTCATTTACATGACAGAAGAAACTTCAGAAATGGGAAACAAACATAATCAAGGAGAAAAGTGCTATTTCTCCTCTTAGAGCAGTGTAATAAATTCATGCTTAGTAATAATTCCCTGCAAATCAGAATAACACTTACACTTGTCCAAGAGTCCCAATTTTCTTTCAGCTGTCTCTCTCCAACCCTCTAAATTTTGTGAGCATAATTTGACGTTTATTTTTAACTCAGGAGAACTTCCTCAGTTACAACACAGAAATTGTACGGCATTGCCGTATGAACTGTCCCAGCTGCCCACATTATCTCACTTCCTGCTCTGAGGATGCCAGCAGCATTGCTTGTCCTAGCAGAAATACATCTGGTCACCAAACAACATGAGAAAAAAATTCCACATCTTTACAAAGGGCATGTCTTTGACTTTTTTCGTTTGGCTGGTTGTTTGTTTTCAAACTCACACTACTAGCTACTTTTGGCAAGACTCATGTCAGTGAAGCTAGCCCCTAAAAAGAGCAAACAAAGAAAGGGCTGAAAAGGTTGAATTTGAAAACTCCTGAAGCTGACACTTATGATTAAGGTGTGCTCACATACATGCTATTAGCTGCACTCCAGATTTAAGCACATTGTTCTGAGATAAGGAATGACCACTTCGGAAGAAAGGCCAGAATCTGGCTGATCTTAGGGCAGTGGCGTCTGGTCGAACAAATACATGCTGTAGTCCATTTAAATGATGAGGTGACATTTCCTCCTGGGTTGACTCATCCATGCATCCTGACCACTGCATGAGTTCCAAGACTCTTTCAGCCACAAAACTGGCATGCTGAGGGAAAGGGGTAGAACCTGAATTTTCTCAATTCATTATACTGCCTTAAAGAAGCACAGTACAGCCTCCAGACAGTGATAACTGTGTAATAACTTGTCTTCATTTTTGCTTTGAACTCACAGCAAACAAAGAGACCAGCTCAGCACTGAGGAGAAGTTATTAAGACAACTGTAATTTTATACCACCTTTCTGGACTGCACTCAGATTTCATAGCTTAAAGTTGGTGCTGGCTGTTATTCAAATTCATTCTTCCTCAGAGAGCTATCACAGCATTGCACAACTCTCCTCTCTGTTTAATTTCTACATGAGCTTTTGCAAGTACAACGGTGAGCCTGTGTTGCAGATGCAAACCTAATAATCCAGGGATGTTCGTGTTCTCTTTATGGAAAAAATCTACCATTGTTATAATACAATATACTGTAAGAAGAAACCTAGAGGTCTTGAAGTAACATGTAAACTCCCCTGTATTTTCACATGCTGAGAAAGTAGAAAAGAGTCTGCACTGCGTTTGTGAGGCTGGAGTGTGCTCTTCAGTAAACAGCACACTTAAAGTTGCTGACTGTTTCAATTTAATAGCTTTATCACAGGGAAATCAACAACAACATACAATTAGTCTGCCTTAAAAATAAGATGCCTGGGTTTTTGTTGTGTGGTCCTTCTCTAATAGGTCAGCAGGACTGGATCAAAAAGAAATGATTGAAGAAGTTTGTTTTGTTTGTTACTTACTGTACCAACGCACACTGTTCTTCTACACAAACTACATGGAGACCCAAGGATGAGGAACTTTTCCTTGTCAGGGGTGAAAGGGTCCTTCATGACATAGCTGTCTTCCAAAATCCTGTAAGAGAATAATTTCACTATTTTAAAGGTAAATCTCACAGTATGGGAAGAGTTCAAACAGGGAAATCAGGGAAGCTGAAAAGGCAACAGTCTTCCCTCCTAGTGTTGCATGAGGCAATGTAGCAGCTACGCAGCTCCCTTCTTCTTCAAAACCAGCAATGTGACTGCTTTCTGTCTATAATACTCCACGGTCTAGCTTTCAAGATTAGGGCAATTGGTGATAACCTCAACATTGTCTTATTAGGCATTTTTTCAGTGCTTTGCCTTCAAGTATGTCTTATGGTCTGTTTTCATGACAGGCACTCCTTCACACAGCCAGTTTTAGTATGTTCTCAAGTTATTACTTCAACTGCACAACTTTAAGTAGGATTTCTCTTCCAAAGCTGCGTAAACCAAGTATAAAACAAAAAAAGCCTTTACTGTTCTTAGTTACATCTGTGCTATAAAGCTATGGTTCTCACCACTTGCAAGCAGGAGCTACTAGCACAAAGCGTTACAATGATCTGATAATATTCTTCCTTTGTGTCAGAGACTGTACTGCTTGCTTCAGGGTAACATTTATTAATAATTTGCATTTATTAATAAATTGGCAACCTGCTTGGGAAAGATAAAGCCTTATTCTTCCTGGGAGCTCTAGGCAAAACACTGCAGAAGTCAGTTGGGTGTCTGCACAGGGCACCCTGCAAGGCTGGCTTATATCTGCACATAAATCAATCTTGAATTCTGTAGTAATATGGAGAATATGTATTTAAAAGATACTGTTAACTCATACTATCATCTTTTAGCTGCCTACATATAGACACATGTATGTACATGAGCATCTGTAGGTGCATTCCTTTTTCCCTCCACTCATACAAAAAGTGGCACGACTTAAGCCTTTCACCCTTTCATTGTTAGGAAGAAGCAGGCATCTTTACATGGCAGATCAACTCCTTAATAAGTCTTCTAGTGTATAAACACTGGATTATCTCTGCAAAGCTCCTTTTGCAAGATTTTCAGGCCTAATATAGTCATCATCAGCATAGAGTCCAGGCCATTGTACAAGCCTTCATGTTTGGCATATGGTTCCTGTAGCATTGCATTTAGGACTAGTGAGTAGACAAGAAAATAAATCAATAAAGACAGTACGTAAAGCTATTTCTTTTATGCACATACAGAAGTGCTATGCTTCAGCATTATTCTTTTGCTGTTTGAATCTCAACAATTCAGTTAAAGTCTAGATGTTAAAATCAAGCTTGGATAACCTGAGTTAAGATTTACATTCAGCTTTAATTCAGACTCTTTACAAAAGTACCTGATCAAAGGAGGTCCATTCCTCTTCCGAGTGGGATTTTGAATGATAAATATACAGCTGTCTAAGCATAACAGATCTGATCTCAGCCCAAGTAGGTGGCAATCAACAGCTGTTTTATAAGAAACCAAGCAGTCTTAGAAGGGTGAAATTCTGAGTATACACCTGATTTCCAGTTTGTTCCTGAACGTGTTTGCCTGACGGATTTGTTGAAAAGAACTGCTCGCATATTTAAAGCTAAGTGCTTTGTTTCGTGGTGAGTACGGTGTCTGCAGACAAAGCACTAACTGAATTGTTTCTGGTCAAACTATCCCTGCTTGGCAGATATAGAAAAGGCTTGAGTCTTCTAAAATGTAAATATGTACTACATTGCCACACACTTTAATGCCAAAGAATTGTCTAGTATATGCAAAAAAAGCATTGCTGTTCAAAACTCCACGTGCCAAACAGCACTTAAAAGTGTATTTACCATACATATGAGATTCATGCTGTGTTTATGTGTTGCCCAGCTGACACAGCTGTGAGGAACAGGCTATTTCCAGAAAGGCTGTGCTGACAGTCAACAGTATTCTAGTAAGAAAATTATGGTATAGGTAAATTGTAGGGAGGCCACTAAGTTAGGAAATATGCAAAATACAAGTCTGTCCACACTGAAGCAGGATAGGAAAGCTGATTTTTGTCTTTGCTGTCAATACTGGCGTTTTAAAAAATTTCCTGTAGAAAAAGAAAGTCACAAAGTATCAAACCTTAGATTCAGAGTCAACATGGCATATTATTGGGTTAAATCAGTGCACATTATTCTGCAGCACAAGGTTTCTAATGCCCATAGCATAAATGAAGTCTGTAAAATATGAAAGACTGTACTTACACAACAGAGTGTGAGTTTGGTGGCTTCTGCCCGTAGTATGTGTATGGAGCTGTTAAGCCACAAAGCTGACACTTGAACTCTCTTGCAGGCTCAGGTTCTTTGGGAGAATCCATCTTTAAGCTATATATAAGAGAAGCAAAAATATTTTAGTTCCAAAATACAGTTATGGGAGCATGCCTGGAAGAAGACTAATGACGTGAGGCATCCAGCTTTGCAAACTAAATTCCAATGGAAAATTGGCTACTGCAAATCTTAATTAGTAAACATTTTCTCCCAAACCAAGTTGTTTTCCCATGTCCCAGTTAAATTTCCAAATTTCTTAGATAGGAGTCTAAAAATAAAAATTTGCCTGTTAATTTAGAACTTGATCCATGAAAGAGTTTAGGTAGCAATGCACACGACTGTGATCTGGAAAATCTGAGTCCTATGCTCCCTTAGTGCCGCTCAGGCCACAATCTTCCATCAGCTGTGCAGAATCCCAGAACAGTTCTGCAATGCTCATCTCTTCCCACCAACTGGAAATGAAGCCCGTGAAAAGGCTAGGGACCCCACTGATGAGGCAGGTATGAGAAAGGTGGATCCTGCAAAGATTTACTGTGTCTTTTTCCTCACATCTGGTTCACCTCCTCATAGAATTTTGGGAGCTAAACACTGACTCCCTGTTCTTACCTGGCTCTCTATGGAAATAAGGCTAATGTAATCACGCCTTGTGTAGAGAGAGTACTGGCCCATTCAAACCACGCAAGAGAGAGGAGCAGGTACCCTCAAAAATGTTTATGTTCTATATCTTTTAAGAAAACTGGCAGAAGAGGGAAGGAAGACTGGTTTATCTTTACTCAGGATCCTGTGTATTTCTTTAAATGGAAAAACCTACATACAGGAAAGCTACTGTCCATCTTCAGTCACCCACTACAAAGATGCAGCTATTAACTACAAGATAGAAAATGTAAGATGGTGTGCTCCATCAGCTCTGGTGCTTACAATGCTATTTGTTTAAAATTTTGGCCATGGATTTCCATTTGGGAGCTTATTCTACACTGATGCCACTTTATTTGAGAGTCACGCGCTATAGTTTTCAAAAAGCACAGTGCAGCAAGTATTCTTTCAGGACTGACTTTTATGTGTAGGGCATGATCAGATCAAACACAGCTAACAATGTGTGTGCCCAAAACTTGCCCAGTCTATGAATGTAATGTAATCATTTGTTTACAGTTCATGAATCCTTGTTCACCTGCACCACTTTCTTGAATGGACACTTTCACTCTGCAGCCGGCAAGACAACTTGAGCTTTTAATTAAAGTCTTCCCACTTTGCATAGCATGCAGCTTTCAGCTGTAAACCTGTCAGCTTTCTTAAGTGAACCAGAGCTGGCATCAAGTACTTTGGAAGGTAGACACTAGGAACACAAATTTGGACAGTATCTCAGCTCTCATCCAGCTCCCTTCTGCCAAAGGATGGCAGGTCATCCCCCTCTCTTAGCTTTCCACCTTCACCCTTCCTGTGCAGATGTGATTCAATTCACTATGGCCATGTCTCTATGTTTCAGCCCAGGACGGGAGTATTCCTTCGGAACTAACTGCGTGACTGTCCCCACTTACCAAACTTGATCTGCATCATGGAGCAGTCTGAAAGCCCACAAGCCAGATAATTTCAGATAAAACTCAACTGAAAGATGTTCCAGAAGCATACCTAATACACTCCAACCTGAATGTCCAACTACAGGACATTCAGTCTACAAGACAGGATTACAAACACCCTGATACATACAGAGTGGGTATCCAGTACCTGGCATCAAATCCACAGGTTCATGGCTTTGCTTTTATTGCATCATGCTATTTACTACTAGCTACTAATACAGTCAAAAGTAAGACAACTACTTTTTTTTTCCTGTTGCTTTTGTGAGCTAAATTGGCTTGCAGAGGAATAACAGTAGTAGATGGTAAGAAGCAAAACCACAGAGCCAGAATGGGAGGGCTGAGATGAGCGACATGCACTTTCCCTTTTCAATGACAGTAAGTTGCTATTTCTGCTCACCCTGTGTGGTGAAACTAAATCCTTAGAGACACATGCTGCTAAGGTGAATTGAGGGCAAGGTGAAACAGAGCTGTGACTACTTGACATCTAATATTCCAGAAGAACAGGGAGCCTCAAGATCCTCAGATGTTACAAGGCCTCATTAACAGACATTCGGTTAATGAACTCCTACTCTCTTAAATCATGAAATTTAACTTTGGGAATAATCACCCTTACCTTTTCATTCCTTCAACCACCACCATTCCCACAGCCGTCCCTGGCGTTTCAGTGATACGACTTCTTGAAATGTAACACAAATGGGGCTGGGTACTGATTTAATAAATAAATCTGACTCTTAAATACCTTAGGCAACTACATTTTTTGGAAAGTGATGTAAACCTTGGATATTATGTACTTTACCTTGCCCACAGGGATGTGGAGGAAATTTAATTAACTGAAGTGCTTTCAGATTTTTCAGTTAGATATAAAGCATGTATGTGGTACACATTTCTTCCCGTATATTAAAATTAGGATTCTTCAAACTATACACAAACTCAAATAAGTCTACTTTTTGAATCTTGCATTTTTGGTTCAACATATAGGTCCCCCAAACGTACCTAAAGTTACCCTCTCTGTCAGCAATCAGTAGCAATACCAAGACACTCACCTGTCTGAATGAAATTCAGTCTAGAACACTGTATGCAATTTCTGGTCATCAATTTTTTTTTAAGCAGGGAAAATAACCCCATAGGGTATGGAAAGTCACTTGAATTAAAATAGACAACATAACCACAGTAATCCTTTCACTTTAAATATAAATAAAGCAAAACACCAAGAAAAAAAACAAGAACAATAAAAAAGAAAGATATTTATGGCAGTGGGGATCACAGACTTTGGAATGAACGTGTCCTTATTCCGAGTCAAAAGAACAGCCCAGACTTCAGAGATGAAGTGTGTTGGATACATGGACACCAGCTCTCTTATAAACCTCTGGCATGTAGAAAAGAATCTGTTCAGTGACTACCACTGGGAAGGAATGATATCTACGTACAAACAGATTTTTGGCTATGCCAGTTGAAAAGCATATGATCCTGCCTGCAAGGCACAGGTGAACTTACAATGCTTTCCATTTTACTCCAGGCTTATACGTCACTAGTATCAGCTGTACCAAGTTTTACTTCATTGGAAATAGCATTTGTTCCAAGAGCTTGTCTACACAGTAGCACTTAGGAAAGTTAAGGTTAATAACTCACAGTGCAAAGTTCACACACATACAGATTTCAAGACAAACGCTCCCATCCCGTTTGTTATATAACAAAGGAAGGTCGTTATCCTTCTGAAAAAAAAAAAAGAAATTTAATGACAGGTGTAATAAACTTTTAGTTTATTCACACCTTCAGTCTAAACCACCAAACATACACATCCTACTCTCACACAAAGCTTCTAGTACTTCCCGAAAGCTCATCTGCAATTAAAGAACCTTATTTTCATCTCAGATAACAAATGCACAGAAGCAGGTCTGGGATAGACATTGACAGACACTAAGCTCATTGCTTTGGTCCTATACACAATCTTAGCAAGATGTCTAGTATGACAACTATGACAAAGTATTGCCTCTCCTCCAAGGAGATGTACAAACTAAGAGTGAGGACTAGTTCCTCACCAGCATATCAACTACAAGATGAAGGACCTCTTGAGGAAGTAAAAGCCTTTATCACCATGACAGGCAAATCTGCAACCTCAAGTGACTCAAATCATCAGCAGTACTAACACTGGGTATTTCTCTTTCCTCTGGGATTTTTTTTAAGCACCATGTTCCAGTCACATGCCAAACATCTGGATGGGATGTATGGCAGAAATCTTTAAGAAAAGCTTGTTAAGAACTGAATTCTGTGCTTGTCATTTTGGCTGTAAGCCTCAAGGTACTTTAACACATACTTACTTTAAGCACAAGCATAGCTCTTCTGAAATGAACAACTCGGCTACCCACACATGCTTGAGTATGAAGCAAAACACTGAACGAGCATGCTCAGCAGAAACTTGCCAAGTCAAGCCCAGAATGCTGCAGGACATGTGTGAGGTTAGCTGACGGGTCATGGCAAAAGGCAAAGCACACAGACTTGAATGCCATGTTGAAGAAATAATTGCAGTAAAAGAAAGGAGCAAGTTAGATAGCCTTGCTCTAACGGTGTTTCTCCATGCTGTGACTGATACATGATACGGATGGAGGAAATGGCTTTCAGTGCAGTTCTCCAGGGACTCCTAAAAACTTCAGGGCAGTTCAGCTTGGAGCATTCTGCTAACAGGTCTGGAAGGCATGCCAGAAATAATAAATCACCACTAAACTGTCAGGGTCAGTGGCAAAGCAGTGACACAGATAAGTAATCTGATTTTCTCTGCTTGCAACCTTGTTAGTACAAGCCTTTACAATGTATAGGTTAAAACCCCTCCTGATATTACACAAGATTCACGTATTTCTAAATCACCAACAAACCAAAGAAACTATACAAGAAACAAACTGCTTACAAATAGACATAGACTTTGATTTGAAATACTGTCAGATAAAACCAACACTGACACACCTTTAATCCTCTTCAATTAAATCTGTTTCTTTCTCCTGCCAAGATTTTCCTGCTGTATCCAGTGATCATGATGACAACCTATTAAAATATTCACAGCTTGATTCTCTGTGGAAAGGAGTGCTCTCTATTGGAAGGCTAGGAGCCACTGAATATATAACCTAGTAAACGCCAAGTTATTCTGCAGTATTTGGTGTGGTTTAAATTTAAACACACTTCAATATCAGGAGTGCACTCACCTCCTTCAGAAAAAGCACCTACTGTCTCACTGCCCAGCTAGCAGATGAAACAGCAGAACCTTCTTCCTGCTCACTAATTCCCAGGTGAACAGCTCTCTCCCTCCAGTTCCTTTATGCTACTGCCCTGAAGGCACATTCAGGTCGCTTGCTGGCAGCCTCCCTGCTCTTTCTTTGAGCTGACTTACCTTGGATTCAGGGCAAAGAATCAGTCTAGAAATGCAATTTAGCCAAGCATGGCCTTTTGGAACTTTCACCTTTATTACCTCTCACAAAGATCACCTGACTAAATCAAACTTGACCTGTTGCATCAATTTCTCTCTTCAGGCTGGATGCTGGTATTGCTAACTAAGCTCTCTCTACTCTGAAGGAACTGAGATCACTGCAGGACACAGGCTTCCCTCAAGGTACAGGTCACATAGCAGGCCCCAATTCCTGCTTTTTAACGACAACTAGTGGGACTCCCCAAGGCAGCAGGACAAACAGCCCTGCCAGGGGTTATCCCATTGGGCCAGCCCTGGAGGTGGCCACAGACGTGAAAGTGAGCATGTTTTCTGAGCACCTGGAGGGAAATGTTTGAATAGGGTGTACCAGATGAAAGAGGAGAATAATATAGATTAAAAAAAAAAAAATCAAAAACTTTCCTGATGTAAAAAGGTTTTAGGAACACAAGATGAATCTCAAAAAGACACCTTATTAATATGTGATTTAACAATGCCAAGAAACAAAAAAAACAACCAGGCAAAAAAACCCAACACCCTACCCCAACCACTCTTTACTTGAATATGGCAGCCAGCCAGCTCCGAATTAGACAGCACTTAGTAAAGAATTTCAAATTAGGTGAGAATTTAACAGCTGCACACAAGAATGCTGCAATAGGGCGCCGATGAACAGGCGCATACTACTGCCCCCCAGTGGAAACGTCGGAGCAGCACAGCTCTGGCTGTAGTGTTTACTCACAGCTGCTGGGGATTTCTGGTTCAGCAACTCAGCTATTAGGAGGGACTCAGTTGTAAAAGGCCAGCTATATGGATCGCGCAGGAAGAGCGAATTACCGCATACAATAAAAGTTGCCCAAGTATGCACGGCCATGGTAGAGGCCATTTCCACGTCTGTCTGCAGAAGCACAGTGAGTGGTGGATCTCTGTCGCGTGACAGAACAATGCTGACAGAGGGAGCAGCAGTATCATTGGATCTTCCTTTCCACCTACCCCAAAATTAATCTATGATCTTTCCTGGTTTTTGTGGTTTTTTTTTTTCCCCTCCATCTCCCTCATTACTCTTCTTCTGCTCTTCCAACAAGTTTTTCTGGGCAGAGCACAAAGCTTATCATGATTATCATCCATCCTAATGATTCTATAGGCAAAATAGCCCATAAATTTAAACAAGGCAAACGTGTCGCTCTTCTCACAGCAGTTATAGGGACTTGGAGGAGAGCAGCTAACACAGGAGACTCAAACAACTAAGCAAACACACTGAATGGAACATCAGTACCGGATTACAGCTATTCCTTGCCAAAAAAAGGCAAAACAGATCTGAGGTTTACTTTCAGTAGATCTCCCTTCTGGTATAGCCACAATAAAGCATGATACAGCCATAGTTTACCCTGTCCTGAACTTACTTTGTCTTCCCTCCAAACTGCAGTTCCCTGTTACAGCTTTGTTAGATTTATAACCATAGTGGTGAAGATAGTAAGGCTCTATTAATACATAAGTGATGATGCTTCTCTTTAAGATGTCCTTTAAGAAAAGTTATGGAGGGCCACATGTATCAAAGTATCAGCATGGTTAAGTACAATCTAAACTTAGTGTGACACTTTCAACAGCCTAAAAATAGGAACACCAAGATTTTGTGGAAATACAGGAGGAGGGGAACAGTGTATCAGAGAATAAGACACTGCAACTTGACAAAATCCTGAAAGAAATAAATATAGCTTCAGTGATTTATCTCTCTAGATAAAGTGAAGATGGTACTGATAGAAATATCCTGTTATGTGGGTTGCATGTTACAGCATCCTTGATGTGAGAGGCAGTGCCTGTTTTCCCCTGAGATCAGCAAAATGTTAAGCATTAAGCAACTTGGGCAAGAGAATTCTTTCCAATAAATGCGACCAATGCTCTCAGTTTGTTAGGACTGGGCTTAAGGTGAGGACTGCATAACGGAGTTATGGAGTTAAGCAACACCTTTAAAAACAAAACACAAAACTGCTGAGATGTGGTGGTACAGGGTACATATAATCAGCTCTGAGAAAGCCTGAGAATACAGAACAAAGTCCTGTACCTACTATATGCATAACACTCTAATGCATGTAGCCCCACAGACCTTCTTGCAGGCATGTCCACTTCCCCTGAAAGATGCATTCCTTAGATTTCACTGTCCCAGCTGTTGTGATCAGTAAGCATGAGCCACCAAAGTAAGAAATATCCCCAGTGTGTTTGATAAAGGATAGAAGCTCACTCCCACTTAGAAAGTTTCCTTTTCCAGAGCACTTGCTGAGAGCTCTCAAATTCTGGGGAAGAAGGGGTTAGTGCGTTTTTTTTCCGTATGCTTTTTTTCCCATTTCAATTACAGTTTATGGTGTATATCAGGCCCTCAGACATAGACTAGCAGCTTCAAGTCTTCCTCATGTATGCGTAACATAAATTCCTGTTTTCTGTACATGCAGCAATATGAAATAACATGGAATCACCCAGGCACTAAGACTGTAGATTTTTTGCACATGTTCAGGTTAGTCTGTTTACTCTCTGAAAGACTCTGCTTCCCAACCGTTACTGGCATTACTTAGCCTAAAAAAAAACGTGCAAGAAATAAGGATGGACTTAGCTCTTTCAGTACCTGATACTCTCACCAAATAGCTACCATGGCCCACTTACAAGTACTGCTTCCATAATTTTCCATAGGACACAGAAATACCGTTTGTTTTTAAACAGTAGGAGACATCTTTTACTACAAATAGCCAGGGTGGGGGCTTTTGCTCACATTCTGTATCCTGCAGTCTGTCCTCTGCAGCACGTGTGCTTATGCTCTTCCCTCCCAGAAGTTTTTTTGGGCAAATCTACTCATCCACTCATCACAGGCAAAATGAGAAGGAGACAGGTTTTTCAACCTTCAGATCACTGTTCAGCAAGTATAACTGGGGCTAACTAAGATCTCACTGAGATTAAGGAGGAGAACATGGGCTGCAAGATGGAGCTAATCAAGTAGCAGAACTGATGGGGTATATGTAGAAACTATATGCCCTACGTCTGTGTTTTCAGAGTTTGTAAAAGTACTAGGAAGAGCTATAGAAGGCACTTAAACATGCTGTGATGTTTATGTTACAGATTTAAATGTACATCTCCTTTTTAGGCATTATATATACATGTAAGCATGGTTAATTAGCAACAACTTAGAGGTAAGAAAATTATGACAAAATAAATGAGCAGGTGGGAGAAGAGGGCTTAGTGCAAAATTCTAACTACATATCGTAACAAAGAGACCTTATTGGAGACAGCATGGTTCATGTGTTAGCTGGTCAGTAAAAGGAAATAACAGAAAGAACAAGTGAAAAGGGTTCTCTTCACCAGACACTGAGAATAGGAACATTACAAAACACTCAATGGCCCCCTCTCTCTTTATTCTGGCCTAGAGGGAAAATAAATAATAATAAATTAAAAAAAAAAAATCCCAAACCATCACAATCAGAGATAACTTTTTTTTTCCTTAATCCAAGTCATGGGTTTGTACTCTTTATCGTTTTTTCAGTTTAGTGATTTTTTTTAGCAGTAAAAGCAGCAAAAAAAAAAAAAAAAAGGCCAGTGCAAAGCTAACATACAAGCTAGAAAGTTTAGCAACTCAACAAGCCCAGGGAAAAAATTTGTACGTCCAGTTGGGTTAATAAGTGTATAACCTGCAGATTTGAATTGCCAGGGACTCCTCCACTGTTCCTGATTATACAAGTTTGTCATATTTGTATGGATGTACATCCTTACTCTATTTGAAGGAACATACAAAGTAATGCTTCTGTTGTAACATCTACTTTGTCTAGCAAAGCTCTCCAGTTACTCGGAAAATAAAGGCATCAGAAAAAAAGTGACACAGAATCTAGGAGCACAAAGGACTTCAATTTTGTCTGTATAAAATATACTATTTGAATTGCAAGGGTATAGTTAAAGTAATGTAACACCCTCACACATATTTAGGTTGACAAAGAGTTCATATCAGTACAACTTGTATACTACACCAATTAAGAGAAACAAATCAACATCAGGTGTCTTTGCACTGGTACACTTCTTCTGGTCCCTCCAAGTTGATGGACTGGTAAAACTGGTGAAGGGAAAAAATCCTGGTGGAAAAAACTTAACAACATGCAGACCTGTGAGTACTGGTATGATAATTACCAGGTCACAAATCTAATACGTTGATTCACAGATGCATAGAGATGGAAGACAGCTCAAGACATTATTCAGTCCATTACACCAAAGACACAACTATTTTGATGGCATTCTGCAGTGTATCTAGAGGCCCTCCTACCTGCTCAAGCGTCTTGGAGATGACAAACCTCCCTGCTAAAGCCGAAAGGCCATTCCTTACATCACTGAGACATGGAAATATTTACCAGAGGTTCTCAGAACTGACCTGGAAGGAAATCGTGGAACTGCCTCCCAAATCTCTTACAAACTTCCTATCTCCTCCTCATTTTTAAAGAAGAGTTGAGTACTCGATTGTTTCCCGGCACCCCGGCGGCACACGCCCCGCTGCGAGCGCCCCTCCGTCCCACCTGGGCGCGGGGCTCCGTCCAGCCGTTGCCGTCCGCGCTCCGCCACAGCGCCCCGAGGCCCTCTCCTCAGGACGGGATCCCCCGGTCCTCCTCACGGCCTGGAGATCCCTGCCGGCAGGGAGCAAAGCAGCGGCATTTTTCAGAGCCCAGGCACGCTGCCGCCACCCACACCGCTCTGTTATTATTAAGAACAATGTGAACGCGATCAGTTTGCCATAGCTACGCTGCGGAGCTCGACTTCCCGCCGCTTCCGCCTCGCCCGCCGAGACGCCGGGACGCGAGGCCGGACCCCGCCCCTCCTTAAAGGGGCAGCGCCTCAGTAACCGAAGGAGTTGTAGCCGGTGCTGGTGAGAACAATACAGTTAATAAATAACACATTGTAGTTTATTATATTGCACCTGATTAGGCGTAAATGATGTTAATGAAACCGGAAAACTGTGGCTGGAAGTACCATTCACACTGCAAGCGATGTTAATTGCGGAGGGTGCTGGTGGTTTGAGCAGGCCACAGCACATGAGGGTGCCCATCGGTCCTGCCAGAGGGTCCCTTGTCACCCTGAGGTCTGGAGAGCCTTTGTCTAGGATGTATTAGTGCATTAAAAGGAGCGTGGCCGGCAAGTTGAGGGAGGTAATCCTCCCCCTCTACTCTGCCCTGATCAGGCCTCTCCTGGAGTCCTGTATCCAGTTCTGAGCTCCCTGGTACAAAAAAAGACAGGGATCTCCTGGAGAGAGTCCAGTGGAGAGCTACAAAGATGATAAAGGGCCTGGAGCACCTCCCATACAAGGAAAAGCTGAGCGACCTGGGTTTGCTCAGCCTTGAGAAAAGAAGACTCAGAGGGGATCTTACTAATGTTCATAAATATCTTAAGTGTGGGAGTCAAAGGGACATGGCCAACCTCTTTTCAGCTGTTTGTGGGGACAGAACAAGGGGAAACAGGCATAAACTGGAGCACAAGAAGTTCTGCACCAATATGCATAAGAACTTCTTCACAGTAAGGGTGGTGGAGCACTGAAACAGGCTGCCCAGGGAGGTTGTGGAGTCTCCTTCTCTGGAGATATTCAAGACCCGCCTGGATGCCTACCTGTGCAGCCTGCTGCAGGGAGCCTGCTGCAGGGAGGGGGTTGGACTAGATGATCTCTGGAGGTCCCTTCCAACCCCTACAATTCTGTGATTCTGTGATGCGAAAGGCTGTCCCTCTCATCCACAGAAGACTCTGGAAGAGAAAGGGTCACCTGAAATTAATTGCAGCTGCTAAAATGAATGTTGCTGGTCACCAAATTTCTACAAGGAATGAACAACTGACTAAATAATTGCAAACTGCAGCTTCAGGAGACTGCCTCTTTCCTTCTTTGGATGCGGTGCTGTGAGCTGGGCTTTACAGTCCACAGGCACCATGGTGGCCTGGTGCCATGATCTCTTTGAGCTCAGGGCTGAGATGGTCAGAGAGCATCACCTCTGGGGCTCCCAGAGCCCAACATAAGGACTAGCAGAAACAAATCAGGTAATGGTTCACCTATCCAGCCAATAAAATACAATTCCTTAATGAGTTACATGCAGGAAACCTTACAGAGAGTGATAAATGACCTCCTGGTGTCTCTAGAGACTTCTCTGTGAAGAAGAATGTTTCTGCACTGTTAATTACACTCTACTTGTAGTGACAGAAATACAGGTGTGCTGACTGAAATTCTGTGCTAACTGTAACTTGATTTCTCTCTCTCTCTCTCTTTTTTTTTGTCAGCCATTTGCATCTGATTTGAGAAGAACTTCCGAGAAGAGGCCAGTGTACAAGAAGGTAAGGCCACTACAGAGCAGCCTGAGCTGAAGTCCTCCTCAGGTCTCTTAACTCCTTTCCTAGTTGACACATAAAACCAGATTTGGCTAAATTCACTTTCCAGGTTAGTTGAATAGTTAGTAAAATATATGCAGATATAAACTACCTATATAGATCCCATGCATCTTTAATGTAATTAAAGCCTGTCCTCTACTGATTGAATATAAGAAATAATATATATATATATATACTTTTAACCAGGGTTACTATAGCTCTGTGTTAACAGTAATATCCTCAATTCATTGCAAGTTCCTAAGTCAGAATAAGCTAGAAGGAAAAATATAAGTTATGTCACTTAACCCCCTATGGCCCACTCTGTGACACTGATGAATCACTCTGATTTAAGACCTGAACAAAGGCTCATGACCAAAAGATTCTTTTTTAAACTATGTCTTTGGTCTTGGAAAAGACATTATGTCTTTATACAAATTTAATCTCCCTTTACACCTTTATCAACATATACATTTAGCTTCTCACCACCAGCTCACCTCTGCAATTAATTACAATTTTTACCATGGTAGCACTGACAGAAGAGCATTTGTTTTTTACTCACAGGCTGCCATACTCAGCTTTGATGTGATGCACTGGCAAGGCGTGAAGGCTTTCTGTGAGGCCGTCTGTAGCATAGTGTGGCCTGACTGAGATGTAGAAGGAAAAGAGGGCTAGTTAGTGATGATTGTGTTGCAGAGGCTGACCACACTAGGTGGATAAGACAATCTTCTTTTCTGGAAATCTGACAGATGGACTTTGGTTTCCTGAATTTCCAGAGAAATACAGGGTCCTTTATTCCTGTAATTGAATCCTGAGCTCTACAGGTCACTATGAATAAATTGACAGGTGGGGCTGCCATCTCTGAGGTACTTCACAGCATAAAAAAATACTGCCTTGGTGTTTCAGGAGGTCAGTGATGATTTTGCATGTTGGGTTCCCCAAGAAAACAGAACCAGCTAAATGGATCAGGTCTTGTTCTTTCTCTTGTCCTGGTCAATCGCATTGGAGAGTCACTGACACTCCAGGGTATACTCCATACTGACACTGCAGGGTAGCTGCATCAGAGAAATTGACATAGCAGTCTAAGTATCTTGGGCTCCAAGAATCTCATGCTACAGCTTCTTTACAGAGGAAGAGGCAAGTTGCACTACACATGTCCTTTGACAAAGTCATTAGATGCTATCACAAAAATTCTGGATTTTCATGTAATAAAAAATTCTTGCATCCATTCTAATTGAGAGATTATTCTTTTTCTAAAGGCTGCTTTGAATGAGTTTGCTCTGTGGGATCCTTATATGTTTTTGGTTTTTTCTTTTTTTTCCTCCATACATAGAAATTCCTATGTAGGACTGTGGAATTATGAGCACAAGGAGGACTCGTGGTTTACTTTTGGCTGAATGACACAGTCTCTTCCATTTTTCCTCAGAAACTTTATAGATTAATCTTTCTTAGCTCATAAAATTTGTATCTGCCTTAAGGGTGAGCTTATACATTTTCAGCAGTAAATACAGCTCCTTTTCTCCCATAGGTACTCTGTGTCCTAGGCTATTTTCTCAGGATCTTTGAGTCACTGAATTTTGTATTTGTCAAAAGGAATGAGTGAGAAAATTTTGGACACACAAATAAATTTTTGCTTGAGTCTTTACTTAAAGTTAGCATACGTAGTGAAGGAAGAGAAGCCTACACAACAATGTAGGCATCTGTGAGAACTGTTCTGTGGTGTGCCCTGATGTAAGAGTGCAGGAAAGCACAGGCAAGATATCCATAGGTGTCAACAGCCAGTACTGTGATAACATTTTTTAAATTCAGTATGATATTGACAAAAGTATTTATTTTTCAGTCCCTAAAGGTTGCTGACATGTCCTGTCATGATGCCCGTAGAGCACACTGTGACAAAAGTTGGGGCTGCTTGTTTTAGCTGTTTTACAGATCAGAAAACACAGCACCTTTCTGATCCTTTGTAATACAAGAACAAGTACTTGTTTCTTCTTGATTCTTCAGAAGGTAGGCTGCCAAGATCGATCTCTGGACCAGGCACAAGTCATAAAAAAACCCCTACAACATTTTGGAGTGCTTAAAACTATAAGAAATGCCAAAGAGCCTATAGTAATCCTTAAAAATCTGATCCAAATAGGAAACAGCAGAAAAATATAGTTGAATGTAATTAATTCAGTGATCATAGCCCATGTCTTTTCACCAAGCCAGTTGCTCTCTTGCAGCAAATCCAGCCTTTTACTGATTATAAATTTATTTATGTGAAGATGGAAACAATTTTTTTTCAGTACTTTTGTCCCATAGTTGCCTCATCCTATGCAAACCAATGATATTAGGTGAGCTACCAGTGATAGAGCTTGACTAAACAACGTTGTGGATCAGGAAGACATAGTTCACCCACACATAAACATCTTCTAACTTGTTCCTAGTGGAGAGTGTGAGAGACAGCTAGTTCTGAATTAATTGGTTGTCATGAAAACTGCTGGTTTTCTCAGTGGAACAGGTAAAATTGAAGATGAGGTGACTAAGGACATCCTTTTTGAAAGTGACTGCCTTGACTTTAAATCTTTACAGTTTTGTCAGCTTCTAAAGGCTTATACTGCTTGGTGTCTCAGCTCTGAGCAAGTTTAAAGAGCTTCTCTCTCATCTCACCATCATTCATTGTTTCCTTATCCAGTTTAACCTCAGAATAAAATTCCTAGGTAAGCCATGTAATGTTTTTGCAGTGTTTTGGAAAAACTGTTCTCATAACCAAGAAAAAAAAAGGGTGCTTAGGATTCAAAACTCTTTCATGAAAAAAAAGGAGGTTGCCAATCCTAAAAGCCACTCCAGTGAAGTCTCATAGCCATAAGACAAGCCATATAGTACAGCAAAAAATGATGATACCTGTTACCAGATGTGCTTCTGGAGGGTTCGGGTTGTTACGGTGATAGGTCTCTCCCCATGATGCGTGCCATTGGCTAA